>CAJQZJ010000348.1:490567-510057 GCA_907164525.1 Lophiomys imhausi | reverse complement strand
AAAAACCAAAAAAAAAAAAAAAAAAAGGAAATACAAATACCCGAACTAAATATGTAAAAGTGTATATAGAAACCATGTTAATAGTAGTTTTAGAATTCACAGGACTTGGGGGAGGACTGCATAAAGATAAGAAGGGAAACAGAATTTGTTTAACATGAAAATGAGAAAACAGTGCTTATCCAAGTTGACACTTAGCCTCTGGTAATGACAGCTGGATCATTCATTGCAAAAACAAAAGCCAAACACTGAAGTAAGATCAGGATCAAAACCCTCAAATGAACTGATTGTCAAACTGTGGTCTTTGAAGCTTGGGGTAGCTTAATGTAGATGTCCAATGGACAGGTGGATTTACAGATGTGGAGCTTATGGGAAAGACTTTGGACCTAGAGACAAGGATTTGGGGATAGTAAAAATACATGTTACATCAACAAAAGGAGCTTGAAGGGTATCCAAAGGGAACGGAGTGAGAAGAGATCTGTGAATAGAGGAGTGAGAAGAGATCTGTGAATAGAAACCTAAGAACAAAACAGAAAAGAATGGGTTAATTATTTAGAACATGAATGAGTCTTTCTCTCTCCCTCTCCCCTTCCCCTCCCCCTCCCCTAACCCTCCCCCTTTCTCGCTCTCTTTCTCTGTGTGTGTATGTGTGTGTTCAGATGTAGGGTCCATTTCTATGATCTCAGGTCCTTAGGACCTTAGACTATCTAATCCTCTCCTTCTTTTGAAAGAATTGCTATCATCCATCATTTGCTTCCTAGTCAGCCATGCCTCGCTGCACTGCAGCCTCTGGTGGGATTTTCCTGTCAATGGGCATGACTATTTAGACAGCTGCGAAGGGGTACTTCATGTAGAACTGAGGCAGAGGTACTGAAGGGAATACTGAGACTTCTATGAACTACATGAAAACCTCTGAATGGGTATGGGTTATGGAAGCAAATGTCTAAAGAGCCACTTGGTAGGGCACAAGCCGTAAGCACAAACCTACTGATCATCTTTACAATGCAATCTTTACAATGCAATCTTTACAAATGCAATCCAGTTGCATTTTTCTTTTGGGAGAAAATACAATGGTGTAACAAATCAAAAGAGTAGGAATTCCAGCTCTTTGACTTATAACAAGTAATTTCACTACTCAAAGCGACAGATTATCATTTACAAGATAGAAAAAAAATCAATGCCCCCAAAATCATAGGGAGTTGATATTAAGCAATCTATGTAAAATAATTTACTTGAAAATTACATAGAAATAACTAGATGAATCCCAGTGCCTGGGATATAAGCAATTGATGTTAGTTGTGTGTGCTGGATACTAGTGTATAGCCTTTGCTTTCCAAAGTCATCCTACATCAACATTTCTATGATAATGGAGACTTCAATATTTCTGGTTTGGAATAAGCACAATGTTAGACAATCTATGGAGAATGCTGGAAGGTTATTGCAAAGCAGGGTTACTACTTTGATTCCAATGTGCTGCTATTTTGTTTCTTTTTTGCTCCTAGTTGGTGTGCACTCTCCTTAGCTGTACACCCAGAATGTAGTTGTTGCCTGACATGGATGAGTGATCACCTCACACAACACTGCTGATATGGACAGTGAGTATCTCAGGCTGTAATGCCCAGCTCACAAAGCCATAAGACAAGCCAGGAAGACTCCAACTCAATCCAAAAGCTAAAGGATCTTTAATTGGGGTTCGAGCCATGGCAAGGTCCATCACATGTTCTCCATGCAGAGAGTCTGTGAATGGCCCCAAAACTGGAAAGTTTGAGGCTCTTAAGGGCTAGGCAAGGGAGGGGGTGGGCAGGTAGGGAGGTGCATGTAACACACAGAATCACATTTGGCCTTGGAAGATGAGCTCAGAGAGTCCTCTGATAGCCTTGTCCTCAGGAGGCAAAGGAAACTCCCAGTTAACAAATAAGTCCTTTTGAGAGCCCTTTTGTTATTTTTGGCTCTGTCTAGATGCTCACTCAAGGCCTCTGAGGGAGGGAAAGCTAGGTTCTCAGGCTTTCTTTGTTATTGTACTTTTATGAGCTTGTTACAGCAGAGTGTTGGGAGTAAGTACTTGGACAGGCCAGTATGAAAGACTAGGGTTTTTGTTCTTTCAAGGCTTTGTTTCATCCTAACCATGTCCTGATGCCCTAGCTCATCAGTCTTTATCCACCTGTGCCCTATAATAGATTCTTTAAAACTTATTTATTTAGTTTGGGGGGTCATGAATGCCACATTTGTGGAGAGGACAGAGGACAACATGAGGGAGTTGATTTTCTCCTTCCCCTATGTTTCTAGCTAGGATTCTAGCTATTGAACTCAGGTTGTCAGACTTGGCAGCAGGTACCTTTACCTGCTGAGCCATCTCACCAGCCCCACACTTACTTCTTCCCATGTCCTCTGAATATAGACAACTTATATTCCAAACCACTCATTTTCTGAGGCCTAATTCTCTGTGTGTCTCCCACTAGCCATAGCCCTGTAGACATTCATACTACATACTCAAGTCCTAAAGACTGCCTTGCCAGCAAACAGGATCACCAAAGCCCAACTTCCTCTGTAAGCCCACCTGACAATATCACTGCATCTACCAGAGGCCAGGTTACTGCTTGCTCAGTATTCAGAGAAAATATAACTGTGGCAACACAGCAAATGCCTCTGGTGTTTGCCACTCTTTCTCCACTAAAACCTGAGTTTTTCTTCCTTGGCTACTGTCCTAGTTTGCTTTCCATTGCTGTGATGAACACCATGACCAAAAGCAACTTGGGGATGACAGGGTTTGTTTGACAAATGTGTTCCAACCACAGTTGATCATTGAGGGAAGTCAAGCAGGAACTGTGGAGGAAAACTGCTAACTGGCTTGCTTTCTTATATAACTCAGGACCACCTGCCCAGGGGTGACACTCCTCACAGGGGTCTAAGGCCTCACACATCAATCATGAATCAAGAAAATGTCCCACAGACATCTGATGGAGGCAATACCACAACTGAGATTCTCTCTTCCCAGATATGTCACGGCTTATGACCAGATGACAAAACTACCAGTAGCAAAACCATTAGCCCTAGGATGATAGCCTGTTTGATTCTTTAAACATCTCTCATCACTCCTCTATTAGGGACTCTCTGTATTATTAAACTGTCCTTGAGTCCTTACCAATATACTATTTTTAGGCATTACTTTATTAAATGTGTTTATTGAGAACCTACAATGTGGTCAGTGAACAAAAAGAAATTCACACCCATAAGGAACATGCATTCTCTACAAGAAAGATGAGACTGGACAAAAGTTAAATGACATGGGGTATATCTTTGGCTCTAAAAGACCCAAACCTAAGCTTGGAGATCAAATTCCCAATTTTTCTGCTTTAAAGAAGTTGGGGTTTTTGTTTGTTTGTTTGTTTGCTTTGATTTGTTGTGTTGTTGTTCTCTTGTGTGCATGTATGCATGTGTGTGTGTGCACATCAGAATTGAACAAAACAAACAAACAGAAGGAAAGGAGACCAAGAGAAGGTACAAGAAAGAGAGACTCACAGATTCACACAGTCAGGAATCTCATGTGTGTGTGTGTACTGAAAGACAGAGAAAGAGAGAGAGAGAGCACATGAAGTTAGATGAGTAAGGAGGTGGAAAGGATCTGAGAGGAGTAGGAATGAGAAAACATGATCAAAATAAATTG
The DNA here is from genome assembly GCA_907164525.1 of Lophiomys imhausi. NCBI lineage: Eukaryota > Metazoa > Chordata > Mammalia > Rodentia > Muridae > Lophiomys > Lophiomys imhausi. Next base: position 506,396 of record CAJQZJ010000348.1, on the reverse strand, counting down.
TATGAAAAATTAAATGAAAATAAAAGAAATGAATAGGGAATTGATATAAGATATCAACTAATCTAAATCAATTCATTTAGATAATTTTTTTAGTCTACTGTTTAAATCAAATGGCTTTTGAGTGAGTTTATCTTACATGTTCATTATGACATACATTTCACATGTAAAGTTGTATTGTTATTACACATGTTTTCAGTTTTCCAATGTGAGTGGCAGCCTTCACTAGCTATGCATTATTGTGCCCTTCATTGTTTCAAGTTGTTTGGCAATCATTATTCAATATTCGCCTCCTTTCAGCTTTCGTATTCAGATCATTTGAAACCCTCAGAGTATGAATTTGAGGCATCTGACATTGAACCTTATTTTATTCTTACTAAAGCAGTACAAGTTAATCTTATAATTTGCTCAACAATAACACATTTCCTATAGGCCATAATTATTCCTAATAGATCTCAGAGATTTCCAAATAAGAAATGAAACAGGATAAGTAAAATTTTTTAAATTTATTTTTTATTTCTTCAAGTTACATTTCAATCACAATCCCCTCCCTACTCCCCCCTCCAGTCCCACCCTCCCACCCTCTTCCCCTTCAACCCCCCATCCTCTTCCCTTTTTTTTTTTTTTTAAGTTTAAGGTATATCTTTCCCCCCCAACAGTTCCTTCCCCCTTTCAGTCCAACAAATGGTTCTTTTTCTTATAACAATAAATACAATAGAAAACAACAGAAATAAATAGGCCACAATTACGAGAGTTATATGGCTTAGCATACATTCCCAATGCCCAGTCCATATGTATTTCGCATCTGACTTTAACATAAGTAAATTTTTAAATTCACTAATGTTGAAAGTCAGGATGCAGTATTTGAACAGATGCATTCTGAAAATGAAGGAATGGGAAGCATGGTGAGATATTCCTCTCCAGCTTCTTCATATAGACAACTCTGTAACTGTGTGAAGCTAATTCTGCTATAAAGGTCTTCTAGTATTCCTTCTATCAAGTGTCCTAACAAGAGAATAAATAGTGACCTGATGGAAAGTTCGAACAGCCCTCCAATGTTCACTGAAAAACCAACTTTTTTTCATTTTATTGAAAATAGACTTTCTTTCTATAATAATATATCCAGATTACAGTTTTCCTTCCCTCTCCACCCACCCTCCTATCTGTATTCACCCACTTTCTGTTTCATATTAGAACAAAAAAATGGGCCTCTAAGAGATAATAAGAAATATTATACACACACACATATATATATATATATATATATACACATATACAAATGTATACATATATGAAAAGCAAAAACGATCACATCAGAATTGAACAAAACAAACAAACGGAAAGGAGCCCAAGAGAAGGTACAAGAAAGAGAGACTCACAGATTCACACAGTCAGGAATCTCATAAAAACAGTAAACTGGAAGGCATAGTATATATGCAAAGGGATTGATGCAGATATGTGTAGGCCTTGTGCATACATACTGTCACAGTCTCTGTGAGTTCATATGTGTTTGATCATATTGATTTAGAGAGCATTGTTTTCTCAGTGTCCTGCATCCCTTCTGGCTATTACACTCTTTCTGCCTCCTCTTCTGCAAGGTTCCCTGAGGCCTGAGAGGGGGATTTGATGGAGACATCTCATCTAGGGCTCTGTGTTCCAAGGTCTCTCTCACTTTCTACATAATATCCAGCTGTGGGTCTATTTGTTCCCATCTACTGCAGAAGGAAACTTCTCCGATAATGGCTGAGCAAGGCACTGATCTAGGAGTATAGAAGAATGCCATTCAGTCATTTTATTGTTGTTTGTTTATTTGTGAGGGTTTTTTTTCTGTTTGTTTGTTTAGAACAGTGTTATTTGGTTAGCCTAAGGCCCTGAACTATCTAGTCTCAGGTTCTTGGTCATCCAAGCAGTGTCAGGTATGGGTTCTATCTTCTAGAGTGGGCCTTAAGTCAAATCAGATATGGATTGATATTTCCCATGAGTTTGTGCCACATTCACCTAGCATATCTCGCAGGCAGGACCCACTGTATATCAAAGACTTTGTGGCTGGATTGGTGTTTACATTTCTCTTTTGGTAGCATGCAGAGTACCTTCCTATACCAAAGAGGCTAGCACGTAGGGGTGAAATATCTTTGTAGGTAGCAGATCAACTTCTCCATGTTCAGTGTGTGATGTAGGTTCATCTTCAGCAATGAGGACTTGCCTTCAGTTTATGTGGAGCAATCTATACTCTAAGCAACAGGTTGGGTTGTTTGGGGATTCTGATGGGATCCTTTGACCAACAACTCAAGAAACTTGAAATAACATCCTGCATCTTATGTGAATAGCACAGATTAAAGCTAGATATCAACAGCAACAAAATCTTACAAACTCATGGAATCTGAACAACTTACTACTGAATGTAAAATGGGTCAAGAGAGAAGTTAAAATAAATTTAAATTTTTTGGAATTGAATGAAAATGAAAAAAGTAACATAAACAAAGTTATGTCATACAATGAAGGTGGTAATAAGAGGCAAGATCCCAGCACTAAGTACCTACGTTAAAAAAAGTTGGAGAGATCTCATGCTATTAACTTAACAGCACACCTGAAAGTTCTAGAAGAAAAAGAAGAAACCAGACCCAAAAGGAGTAGATGGCAAGAAGTAATCAAACTCAAGACTAAAGTAAATAAAATAGAAACAAGTAAATAACAACAACAAAAATATGAAGAATCACTGAACCAAAGAGTTGGTTCTTCAAGAAAATAAAAAAGATTAACCATTCCACAAATTACAAAAATAAGAAAGTAATACAGAGACGTTATAACAAACCAAAGCAAATCCATAGAATCAGAAGCAAATACTTTAAAAACCTGCACTCCACCAAATTGGAAAATATAAAAGAAATGGGTAGTTTTCTCTATAAATACCACTTTCAAAGGTAAAACAAGATCAGATAAGCAATTTGAATAAACCTGTAGTTAAATAGAAGCAATCATTAAAAGTCTCCCAACCAATAAAAGCTCAGGACCAGATGGTTTCAGCACAAAATTGTACAAAATTTCCAAAGAAAAGTTAATGCCAATATTTCTCAAATTATCCCACAAAATAGAAAAAAATATTGGCCAATTCATTTTATGAATTGTCATAGTTAACCTGATACCCAACCCCATAAAGACCCAGCAAAGAAAGAGAATTACAGATCAATTTCCCTTATGAACATATATGCAAAAATTCTCAATTAGATACTTGCAAACCAAACCCAAAAGCACATTAAAAAAAAGATCATCCACAGTGGTCAATTTAGCTTCATTCCAAGATGCAGGGATAGTTCAACATATGTAAATCAATAAATGTAATCCACTGTATGAACTGTCTGAAAGACAAAAAACACATCTCATTAGATGCAGAAAAAGACCTTTGACAAAATCCAACACCCCTCCTTGATAAAAGTCTTAGAGAGGTTAGGGACACATGGGGCATACCTAAACATAATAAAGGCAATTTACTGAAAGCATCGAATTAAAAAAAATGCAAAGCAATTCCACTAGGCTTGCATAGGTCTGCCCAAGATAAGGACCCAGAACTAAGAGGAGAATTGGACACATGCCCCATCCCTAACCCAGAAGTCATCTCCAGTTGATACCTATTTGCAAAAGAAAAGTTAGCTTTCTTCAAAGGAACCTCATTGGGGAAACAAATCACTCTTAAGGGTTTTGGCCCTCTGCCTAGCACAAAACTACCTCAAAGGCATCTCGAGAGGCTCTTTGTCTTATAATGTGTCAGGGCATTGCTTCTAACCTTACAAGTCTTTTGACTATGTATTTTGGTTTCCAATTTTTTTTTAATGGGATTCTTATGTGTTGAAATGTGTGTATCTCTACATCTACATGTGTTTCTCATGATTTCTCTTTGGTTCCTTTTCTTCTGTTTGTTTGTTTAGTCTTATTCCAATTTGTTTGGTTTTGTTTTACATAATTATGTTTTATTATTATTCCTTACATGCCTATTTTCTTTCTAAGGAGAGACAAAAAGGGTGTGGATTAAGATAGGAGGTAAGGTGAGAAGGTACTCAGAGGAGTCGCGGAAGGGAAAACAATAATCAGAATATATCTTATAAAATATAGATTTTCAATTAAAAAAATCTTTTTAAAAAATGACTTTGAATGTCAAGTGGTGGTGGTCCGCACCTTTAATCCCAGCACTTGGGAGGCAGAGGCAGGTGGATCTCTGTAAGTCTGAGTCCAGCCTGGTCTACAGAGTGAGATCCAGGACAGCCACGGCTACATAGAGAAACCCTGTCTCAAAAACAACAAAAAAAAAACCAACCCCCCCCCCCAAAAAAAATTATATTCCTGGTATTTTACACTTCTATAAAAAATTAAAAAGTAAACATCAGTTAAGAATGAAAATATCTAAAATTTTTGTAATTAGTATGTTGAATGTATAGGACATTTGCAGACAAAGTAAGACACTCAAGATGTTCAATCTTCTAATCTTGAGCAGGAAGCACCTACAAGTCTTTAGATCTTTATAGGAACTTACACAATTTCCCCCACAGGGTTCTGGATATCTTTCAGTAAATTGGTTTCTAACTCTTTACTATTTGTTGACAAAAACCTTTCCTTATTTGCTGCATTCTAGAGCAATGCAGTTGATTTTTGTACAGCAATATTTGCATCTACCAAACATTAGACCCTTTTTAATTCTAATAATTTGTAACTGTTTAAATCTGATACTATCAGAGACTGCTAGTTTTGACTTGAAAAGAAGTGATAGACCACCTTTGCCTTTTCCTAAACCTCGAAAAGATGGCTTCCAATGATCCATGTTTGCTGCAGATATCTTAGAAATCCTCTAATTGGACTGAAGTGACCTTCATGTCTAATTTAAGAGATTTTTTTTTTAATCATGAATGAAAGCTGAATGTTTAGGAAATGCTTTTTCTATATCTCTCAACTGACCATGATTAACTCTCCTTTATTTTGATTATATGGAATATGATAGTAACTGATTTTCTAAAATAGGAATAGATTCCTGGCATAAACTTGACCAGGTTATGAACTGTCATTTGCTAGATTTGTCTCAATAAGACTTTGGATTCGTGTGTCCATGTTCCTATGTGAAACTGGTCACAATTTTCCCTTCTTATACTTTACTTTGTGTGATAAAGTGAATCAGGGAGTCTATCTCAGTGTGTCCTCCTCTCTTTCTGCTCAGTGGGAAAAGGTTCAGTGTAGGATTATTTATTGATTGATATTTGACAGTGCTCACCCAGAAATTACTCAGGTTTGAACTTTTCTTTTTGGGATAATTGTAAACTCTTGACAAAATGGCTTTCATTGCTGTAGCAGCATTGTGTGTATGTGTATACGTGTGTGTGTGTGTGTGTGTGTGTGTGTGTGTGTGTGTGTGTGTGTGTGTTGATGTATATTATGTATCAATGTGTATGAACAATGATTGTCTAAAAAATAGTTTTTTTTAAATATACCCTTTTTGGGGGGTAGGGGAGGTGCTTTATTTTACTAAGAATCTCCAGTGACACTCTTATGTATTATGTAATGTCTGAAACTATATGGTCTATTATAACTCTTGAAATATAATTGCTTGGTACAAAATTTTAAGTTGAAGGCATTTTCTCTCCACAAATTAAGAATAGTCCTTCAGTTGGTTTCTAGATTCCATTATTGCTGTTGAGAAGTCAAGTGAAAGTCTAACTGGAAAATTACCTCACAGTGGTCACGGTATCTGCCCCCCTGGATCTTGAATCACTTCTACTATCGAGGGTCTGCTGAGACAGAGCTCTCATACATATGAAATCCATTTACTACTCGAAGGTATCAGGGGTCATAAATAGCTTAAGGTTCATAACCAGCTAGTCCAAGGCTCAGGAGAGCTGACCAGGGTGGACTCTCATCTACACATGCCTGGCTTACATTGTATCAGAGGGTCCTCCAGGGACAGTTCACTGTGGGATTCACATCCTGAGAGTGATCTGACATGTTGAGCTGCCATGTCGAAAGACACCCTCTTCCAGGAGGAATAGAAATAGGAGCCAGGCTGCTCTGAGCAATCTTTTAGTCTCAAGATTTGCATCACCAGTAGAATGCAAGTACCTTCGGAGAACTACAAAGGAAAAGAAAAGGGGCAATGGGCAGGGTCACCAGGACTCTTCAGGGACTGGTCCTGTATTCGGTGATACTCTGCTAATGTTATCTGGATGTTGGGCTGCTTTAAATCCACGCTGTCATCAAAAACCACGTGGATGTCCATGATCTGGTTTCTGTTGACTATATAGGGCAAGGAAGCTATTTTTGCTGTAGTGTCAATTACTACAGACTCACAGTTAAGGGAAAGACTTAGAAGGCTTCTGGGACAACTCCCTGCTCCCGGACCCCAAAAGTAACAACCTAGGCAGGAAACTATGAAAGAGAACTCTTGAAAATGTAATAATGATGCTGAAGTGTAGCTCTCCACAACTGATGATTTCTGGCAGAGGTGGAGGTGGGAAGGGACTCAGTTTTCTTTAATGGGCTGCCTGTTGGGAGTCTGACCATGCTCCAGTGAGTATATGGGCAAAACAAATTGGAGTTCTTCCTTTTTCTTTTCCAGGGTGTGAGGGGGTTACAAGGGTGTGGGTCACAGGGATGGGAACCTGAGAAGACTGGGAAGTGAATGTGGTTGGGGTGCATGATGTGAAATTCCCAAATTCATAAAAATATTGTGTTGAAAAAAGGAAATTGTTATCTTTGGCATTGTTATGGTATGACTCAGTGAGGACCTCATAGTCTAGATGTACGCTGGACTGTTACTTCCTGAACTCTCATACTCATGTCCAGCAGCCTATGTGTCTTTTGTCCTGAAATCCGAGTAATTCTCATTTCAGCCTTCCTAATCTTCTATTAAACCTGTCTATCAAGGTTTATTTCTTATCCTTTTTCTATTTCTCGAAGTTCTGTTTTGTACTTTCAAATATGTGATGCCTGAATTCCTACATTTTAACCCTTTTTCCTTGCAAATGTTTCATACTATACCGTGCACATGCTGATTTCAAACCTGAACTTCCATGTGGTCTGTCTCTGTTGACTTATTTGTGGTACTAGTATATCTTGTGGGTTTGTTTTAACCTGAAGCATTCATTTTCCTAGGACAATTATATGTGGCGCTGGTATCTTCCCAAATAATGTTTACATCTGTTGGGTACTTATTGGAGGAGACCATTTTGCACAACTTTATAGCTTAAAAGTTTTAGCCATAACTTGAATCTGTTACAGCCTGCAAGTCTGCCCAAGTATTAAACAGGTTTTCCTCTGGCTTACTTTAAACCTTAGTGTAGTCATAATGGTCCTGGCTTCAAGGAAAACCAATTTTCTTGAACTTTCCACTTCAGGTGGGGTCTGAGCTTTGTGGTTTGCACACAATGTATTCAGGGACAATCAAAATCAAAGTCAAAACACCCTCAGGCAGAAGCTTCAGCACTTCTACTTATAGACATTGGCTTTGAGGTTCCTTCATCCCATAGGGCACTGGCAGCCTGAGCGTGTCTAAAATGCTTTCTATTCCACCTGAAAGTTTGAGTGTCTAGTAGGAAAGGTGATCAGCTGCATGGATTCCACCATGCTACTGAAAAGAAAATCTAAGAGTTTATGAAAATTTTATTTTAAAACATCTTTTCTTGGCTACCAGTAACACCAGAGATTTGTCCATGTCATTAAAACTTCTTTGTAAATTGAAATTTCACGGGGCTTACTCATGGGTCTGTAGCTGGCTGAGATGGCTAGCTGTCTAAGGGGGTTCACATTGCCTCACAGGCTTGGGTTCACTGATGGGGAAGCCCATGGGGCAGCTGGGTGAGCAAGCTTCTGATGACACTGGTGAGAGTATGCCAGGCTTTGAAGTCTGGACCATATATTTGTCCTTTTGAGCAAATCAAGTTCCCAGGCCAGCTAGATGAATGTGGGAAGAAGGAGCTACACATTTCCTTACTTACAGACAGAAATGGTTATAAAGAGTGGCAGAGAGTAAGAATCTACCACATGGTGTTATCAGAATTCATAATGAGGAAGCTTCTAGGAGAATACATAATCGAAGCTGAATTACAGATTAACTGATGAACTGGTTGGTACATCTTAATATCATTTAGTTATTGAAAAGGGAGAAAAAATAAGTTTAATTTTTAATATGATTAGAAATATCACATAAAATTTTAAAAACAGATTTGAGTTCTAGAAATGCAGGTTATAAGTCAATTTATTGTTTTTCATTTCCCCAACCTTTAGGAAATAACAGAATTTCTTAAAAATTGAATCTTCAAACTTTTCTTAAAACTTTTCATTGTGAGTGACTCAAAAATGACGTTCGGAGAGATAGCCAGGCATGTACTATTAAAGAATGGTGGGACTTTCAGAATGACCATGTCTAATAAGAAACTTATTGGGCGGGGATACAAGATGGCGGCGGCCTGCATGGACGTATTTTGATTTCAGGGTTAACAGTCACAGGGCGGCGAGTGTGGCAGGACGCTGTACAAACGGCTCAACCGCCCTGGATCTCACCCAGCTACCCAGGGACCACAGGGGGTCCCTGGGAAGGATGCTCCCTCCCACTCTCTGACACGCAAGGAAGTCGCTGAATCCAGGAATCAGGATCCCCCCATCCCACACCAGGAGAGACACACCGGGTAAGTTCCAATCTAATACCCAGCGGGCAGATTCAGATCCCACATAGAGATATTCTCCACCCTGCTGGGCACCCCCAGATGATCCACCTATCTGGAGTAAGTATGCAACCCTTGGAAGTGAGCAGAGCTCGGCTGAAAAGTGCCTCAGGCTGCAGATTGCAACCCATTGCAGTGACGTCACAGGCCATGGGAGCAGCAAGGCTATTGGGGGTAAAGACAGATTTACCCAACACAGAAGCCAACCCCGGGCAAACTGCAAGGTATTTGAAACTGTTGTATATCGGACTTTTTACTAGTATTGACCCTTCCAGAGGGGAACAACAGTTTACTTGTACACAGCTCCACCCCTGGATTAGTTAGGTCTCCACCTAGGAGGCGGGGATGAATGACTCACCTTATAGGGGTAGAGTAAGGCAACTCAACTCCTACACCAAAGTGCCCCCTTTGGACCCAAGTACAGAAGACAGCTAAAAAATTCCACATGGCCAGAGGACCCAGACAAAAAAAAACACAGCAAAATGACTCAAACAAAAGAAAGCAACGTTATTCCATCCAGCCTGAACCACCTCACCACAGCTGAAACACATGAAAACGATGACAATTCTACATTATGGAAAGTGATAGAGTCCCTTCAAAAAGGACGTAAATCTATGAAGGAATTCAAAGAAGCCACAACTGCACATATGAAAGCGATGGAAAACATCATTAGAGAACTTAAGAACAAGGTGAGTCAACTTGAACAAGAAAAAGAGAGGGCAATGGAAGACTTCCAGGCAAAGACAAGCAAACTGGAGCAGGAAATGTACAAAACAAATACATCACTCAAGAAATGAAAACGGAAATGGAAACAATAAAGAAAACACAGTCAGTGTTAAAAATGGAAATGAAGAATCAAGAGAAGAAAGAGAACAGGAACTATGGATTTGAGTACCAAAAATAGGACTCAAGAGATGGAAGACAGGATATCAGGCATGGAAGATTCGATGGAAGAAATCAATACAACATCCAAAGAAAATGAGAAAGCTAAAAAAATCGCTCACCCACAATACCCAAGAAATCAAGGACTCAGTGAAAAGACTGAACCTAAGAATTATAGGCATAGAGGAAATAAAAGACTCCCGACTCCATGGTCCAGGAGATATCTTCAACAAAATCATAGAAGAAAACTTCCCAAACCTAAAGAGATGCCAGTAAAAATCCAAGAGGCTTACAGAACACCAAACAGAATAGATCAGAAAAGAAACTCCTCTCACCACATAATAATTGAAACTCCAAATGTAGAGAACAAAGAAAGGATATTAAAAGCTGTAAGAGAAAAAGGCCAAGTCACATACAATGGCAGACCCATCAGAATTACACTGGACTTCCCCTCAGAAACTTTAAAAGCTAGAAGGGCCTGGATGGATGTCCTACAAGCCCTGAGAGAACATAGGTGCCCAGCCAGACTTCTATACCCAGCAAAACTCTCTATCAACATAGATGGAGAAAACAAGATATTCCATGACAAAATCAAATTTAAACAATATCTACCCACAAATCCAGCCCTACAGAAAATCCTAGAAGGAAAATTCCAACCCAGAGAAGAAAACTTCACCCAACAAAACAAAGGGAATAGAAAACCCCTCAGCAACTAAACCAAAAGAGGCACAGAACCATCACCAATACCAAACTAATGGGAAATAACAACCCCAAGTCACTAATATCCATCAACATCAATGGACTCAACTCCCCAATAAAAAGACACAGACTTACACACTGGATCCATAAACAAGACCCATCTTTTTGCTGTATACAAGAAACACATCTCACTATTGAACATAATGCAGAGTAAAGGGCTGGCAAAAGGTTTTCCAAGCAAATAGACCCAGGAAACAAGCTGGAGTAGCCACCCTAATATCAAACAAAATAGACTTCCAATTGAAGTTAATAAAAAAAGACAGAGAAGGGCATTACATAATCGTGAAAGGAAATATCCATCAAGAGGACATCTCAATATTGAACATCTATGCCCCAAATACAAAGACACCTACATTTACAAAAGAAACACTTCTAAAACTTAAATCACACATCAATCAAAACACTTTAATAGTGGGAGACGTCAACACCCCATTCACAACTATGGACAGATCATCAAGACAGAAGCCAAACAGAGAAATAATGAGTCTAACAGAGATCATGAACCAAATGGACCTAATAGATATCTACAGAACATTTCACCCAAACACAAAAGAGTACATCTTCTTCTCAGCACGTCAGGGAACCTTCTCCAAAATCGACCACATAGTTGGCCACAAAGACAGCCTCAACAGGTACAAGAAAATTTAAATAACCCCGTGTATCTTATCAGACCATCATGGAATAAAGCTGGAACTTCAACAGCAAAAGAATCAACAGAAAGTCTACACACACATGGAAATTGAACAACTCTTTACTAGAGGACCACTGGGTCAGGGAAGAGAAAGAAGGAAATCAAAGACTTCTTAAAATCCAACGAAAATGAAGACACAACATACCCAAACCTATGGGACACAATGAAAGCTGTGCTACGAGGAAAGTTCATAGCACTAAGTGCCTTCAAAAAGAAAATTGTGACAGATCATATTAGCGAATTAACAGCTAAACTGGGTGAATTGGAAAAAAAAAGAAGCAAACATTCCCAAGAGGAGCAGAAGGCAGGAGATCATCAAATTTAGGGCTGAAATCAACAACACAGAAACAAAAAGAACTATACAAAGAATCAATGAAACTAAGAGTTGGTTCTTCGAGAAAATCAACAAAATAGACAGACCCTTAGCCAAATTAACTAAAAGACAGAGGGAGAAAACACAAATCAACAAAATCAGAAATGAAAAGGGAGAAATAATAACAGACATTGAGGAAATCCAGAGAATATTTGGATCCTACTTTAAAAATTTATAGTCCACCAAATTTGAAAACGTAAGTGAAATGGACAATTTTCTTGATAGATTCCACCTACTGAAGCTAAATCAAGATCAGATAAACAGATTAAACAGTCCTATAACCCCTAAGGAAATAGAAACAGTCATTAAAAATCTCCCAACCAAAAAAAGCTCAGGGCCAGATGGCTTTAGCACAGAATTCTACTGGACCTTCAAAGACGAGCTAACACCAATACTTTTCAAATTCTTCCATAAAATAGAATCTGAAACAATATTGCCAAACTCATTCTACGAGGCCACAGTCAGCCTGACTCCTAAACCACACAAAGATCCAACAAAGAAAGAGAACTTCAGACCAATCTCCCTCATGAACAGAGATGCAAAAATACTTAATAAAATAATAACAAACCAAATTCAAGAACACATCAAAAGTACCATACACCATGATCAAATAGGCTTCATCACAGGAATGCAGGGATGGTTCAACATATGAAAGTCTATCAACGTCATTCACCATATAAACAGATGAAAGAAAAAAAACCACATGATAATTTCGCTAGATGCAGAAAAAGCATTTGACAAAATCCAACACCACTTCATGCTAAAAGTTCTGGAGAGAACGGGCATACAAGGACCGTACCTAGAAATAATAAAGGCAATATACAGCAGGCCAGTGGCCAACATTAAAATAAATGGAGAGAAACTTGAAACATTTCCTCTAAACTCAGGGACAAGACAAGGATGTCCACTTTCACCATATCTCTTCAATATAGTACTTGAAGTTCTTGCTAGAGCAATAAGACAACTAAAGGATTTCAAGGGGATAAACATTGGAAACGAAGAAGTTAAATTATCCCTATTTGTAGACGATATGATAGCATATATAAGTGACCCCAAAAATTCCACCAGAGAACTCTTACAGCTGATAAACACATTCAGCAAAGTGGCTGGATACAAAATTAATTCAAAAAAATCAGAAGCCCTTCTTTATACAACAAATGGGCTGAGAAAGAAATAAGGGAAACAACCCCCTTCACAATAGCCACAAACAACATAAAATACCTGGGGGTAACTCTAACCAAGCAAGTAAAGGACCTGTACAACAAGAACTTCAAGCCCTTCAAGAAAGAAATCGAAGAGGCCTTTAGAAGATGGAAATATCTCCCATGCTCATGGATACGTAGGATCAACATAATAAAAATTGCCATCCTACCAAAAGCAATATATAGATTCAATGCAATTCCTATCAAAATACCAACACAATTTTTTATAGACTTGGAAAGAGCTATTCTCAATTTCATATGGAACATCAAAAAGCCCAGAATAGCTAAATCAATCCTGTACAATAAAAAAACATCTGGAGGTATCACCATCCCAGATTTCAAGCTGTACTACAGAGCAATAGTTGTAAAAACAGCATGGTATTGGTATAGAAACAGACCAGCAGGTCAATGGAATCGAATTGAAGATCGAGAAATAGACTCACACACTTATGGCCACCTAATTTTTGACAAAGAAGCCAAAACGGCACAATGGAAGAAGGACAGCATCTTCAACAAATGGTGCTGGTCCAACTGGATGTCCACTTGTAAAAGAATGAAATTAGACCCATGGTTATCACCTTGTACAAAACTTAAGTCCAAGGGGATCAACCTTAACATAAGGCCAGTCACACTAAATCTACTAGAAGCAAAAGTGGGAGAAACCCTCGAACTCATTGGCACACGTGACAACTTCCTGAATAGAACACCAACAGCTCAGGACCTAAGATCAACAATCAATAAATGGGACCTCATGAAACTGAAAAGCTTCTGTAAGGCAAAAGACACTGTCATTCGAACAAAACGGCAGCCTACAGACTGGGAGAAAATCTTCACCAACCCCACATCTGACAGAGGGCTAATATCCAAAATCTACAAAGAACTCAAGAAATTAAATGCCAAGAAACCAAATAATCCAATCAAAAAATGGGGGACAGAGCTAAATAGAGAGTTCACAAAGGAGGAATCCCTAATGGCTGAGAGACACTTGAAGAAATGCTCAACATCCTTAATCATCAGAGAAATGCAACTCAAGACGACTCTGAGATTCCATCTCACACCTGTCAGAATGGCTAGGATCAAAAGCTCAAATGACAGCACGTGCTGGAGAGGGTGTGGATAAAGGGGTACCCTACTCCATTGCTTTTGGGCGTGCAGGCTTGTGCAACCATTATGGAGGTCAGTATGGCAATATCTTAGAAAACCTGGAATAGCTTTGCCTCAGGACCCAGCCATACCACTTCTGGGTATACACCCAAAGGCCTCTTCATAGAATCATAAGGAAGTTTCTTAATCTATGTTCATAGCAGCCTTATTTATAAAAGCTAGAAACTGGAAACAACCCAGATGTCCCTTAACCAAAGAATGGTTTAAACAACTGTGGTACACCTACACAATGGAATATTATTCAGTAACAGGAACAATGAAATTATGCAAATTGCAGCCAAATGGATGGAACTAGAAAAGCTCATCCTGAGTGAGGTAACCCAGACTCAGAAGGATGTATATGACATCTATTCTCTTATAGTCGGATTTTAGCTATATAGCAGAAGGTATCAATACTACAACTAACACACCAAAGGCAACTTGGACATAGACTTTTTATTTTTTATTTTTATTTTTTTATTTATTTTTTTTTCTATTTTTTATGCTTTTTTATCTGTGTGTCTGATTATTTGTTTGTTTGTTTTTTAGTTATCTCTCCTGGGCAATGAGACACTTTTCACTGGTGGTACTGCCTCATAGACCCCCAATGAATGAGGAGGCTCTTGGCCCTCATAGGACCTCTCAACTGAGATGAGGGACTCTTATATAAGGACACCCCACCCCAGAGAAATGGGATGGAAGGGTTAGGAGGTAAAGAAAAAAAATGAAATGTGATGTTTTGGCCTTTTACTACTAATTTTCATAAACTGTTTAGGATAATTAAGAAATGCAAACTAATAGTTATGCAAGCCGGTCATTTTGTTAGGTACTATGACAGCCTATTATAGTTATTTTCTAAGCTAATCAGAAATAAAGCTGCTAAGAGACAAGCAACATCTGTTTATCCTAATATAAGAGATAGATAGGGCCTCTTCAAAAACCTCAAAAAATCTGCAGAATATGGCATTCAAAGATGTTTTCGTAACTTTAGATTTTTTGATATAAAGACATATCAACTCCTGACAGCACCCCCTATTCTCCTCCAAGTAGAAGATGAGCATTGAAGAATCTCCAGTGGGAGATGATTGAATTAGTCACTAGCCTATCTCTTGGTAGGAAAAGACCCTTGCTCCAACTGTAGACAGAATGCTGTCCAAAAAGGACAAAACCTGGAAGCAGGTAAGTCAACAGCCTAGCTCTGCCAAGACAGGGTAGGTAAGTCCTTCATAACGCTGCTCTACAATCAATGTCTGTCAGAGAAACGGGGCAAAATGACTGAAGATCGATGCTGTAATGTATGGAGAGAAAATGGGAACTGTCCAGGCAGCCATTGGTATGTCATTTCTTAGTTTTGGAAGCTGCAGACCCTGTACTTCCTATAAAATAAGATATATTTATCCCTCTCAGGTCTCTGAGGTGGTTGAAGAACAGATAGCTAGAGTCTCATAATTAAATTTTGAGTTGTTTAGGAGTCAAGGGAGTGTTATAGACCTAAGAAGATGCTTTTAAAATTGTGTTGCTAGTTATTATGAATGTTCAGTTAGATATAGAATTTTAAACTTATGGAGATGGTTAGATAGTAGAAAGTTAAAGTCTGGTGCCAAATACATATGGACTGGACATTGGGAATGTACGCTAAGCCATATAACCCTCATAACTGTGGCCTAATTACCTCTGTTTTACTATATTGTATCTATTATTATAAGAGAAAGATCCATTTGTTGGACTGAAAGGGGAAACTGTAGGGGGAAATAAGACATACCTTAAACTTAAAAAAAAAAGGGAAGAGGATGGGGGGTTGAGGGTGGGAGGGTAAGACTGGAGGGGGGAATAGGGAGGGGACTGCGATTGAGATGTAACTTTAAGAAATAAAAAATAAAGACAAAAATTTTTTTTAAAAGAAACTTATTGAAGCCGGGCGGTGGTGGCGCACGCCTTTAATCCCAGCACTTGGGAGGCAGAGGCAGGCGGATCTTTGTGAGTTCGAGGCCAGCCTGGTCTACAAAGTGAGTCCAGGACAGCCATGGCTACACAGAGAAACCTTGTCTTGAAAAACCAAAAAAAAAAAAAAAAAAAAAAAAAAACT
>CAJQZJ010000348.1:403881-457797 GCA_907164525.1 Lophiomys imhausi | reverse complement strand
ATCAAAATACCAACACAATTCTTTATAAACCTGGAAAAAGCTATTCTCAACTTCATATGGAACAACAAAAAGCCCGAATAGCTAAATCAATCCTGTACAATGAAAAAACATATGGAGGTATCACCATCCCAGATTTCAAGCTGTACTACAGAGCAACAGTAATAAAAACAGCATGGTACTGGTATAGAAACAGACCAGTGGATCAATGGAATCGAATTGAAGACCCAAACATGGACCCACACACCTATGGCCAACTAATCTTTGACAAAGAAGCCAAAACCGCACAATGGAAGAAGGACAGCATCTTCAACAAATGGTCCTGGTCCAACTGGATGTCCACTTGCAAAAGAATGAAATTAGACCCATACCTATCACCTTGTACAAAACTTAATTCCAAGTGGATCAAAGACCTTAACATAAGGCCGGACACACTAAAGACAGTAGAAGAAAAAGTAGGAGAAACCCTCGAACTCATTGGCACAGGTGACAACTTCCTGAACAGAACACCAACAGCTCAGGACCTGAGATCAACAATCAATAAATGGGACCTCAAGAAACTGAAAAGCTTCTGTAAGGCAAAGGACACTGTCTTTCGAACAAAACGGCAACCAACAGACTGGGAGAAAATCTTCACCAACCCCACATCTGATAGAGAGCTATTATCTAAAATATGCAAAGAACTCAAGAAACTAAATGCCAAGAAACCAAATAATCCACTCAAAAAATGGGAGATGGAGCTAAATAGAGAATTCACAAAGGAGGAATCCCTAAGGGCTGAGAGACACCTGAAGAAATGTGCAACATCCTTAATCATCAGAGAAATGCAACTCAAGATGACCCTGAGATTCCACCTAACACCTGTTAGAATGGCTAAGATAAAGAGCTCAAATGACAGCACATGCTGGCGAGGGTGCGGAGAAAGGGGAACCCTACTCCATTGCCGGTGGGAGTGCAGGCTTGTGCAACCACTATGGAGGTCTGTCTGGCGATATCTTAGAAATCTAGGAATAACCTTGCCTCAGGACCCAGCCATACCACTTCTGGGTATACACCCAAAGGACCTCTCAAGGAGACATAGGGAAGTCTCCTCATCTATGTTCATAGCAGCCTTATTTGTAATAGCTAGAAATTGGAAACAACCCAGATGTCCCTCATCTGAAGAATGGATTAAAAAATTGTGGTACATCTATACAATGGAATATTACTCAGCTATAAGAAACAATGAAATCATGCAATTTGCAACCAAATGGATGGATCTAGAGGAACTCATCCTGAGTGAGCTAACCCAGTCTCAGAAGGATGCACATGGCATCTATTCACTTATAGTAGGATTTTAACTATATCGTACAGGATATCTGTACTACAACCAACACACCAAAAGTAACATGAACATAATTTTTTTTTATCTTTTTCTTTTTCCTTCTTTTTTTCTTTTTTCTTTTTCCTTTTCCCTTCTCTTTTTCCTCTCTTTTTTTGTGGATATTCTTTGTTTTTGTGGGTTTGTGTGTTTGTTGGTCTTTTTTTAGTATTCCCCCAGTAGCAAGGAGACACCTTTCACTGGCAGTACTGCCTCGTAGGCCCCCGGAGAATGAAGAGGCTCTTGGCCCTCATATGACTCCTGATCTGTGGTGAGAGACTGTTAGGCAGGGACACTCCACCCCAGAGGAACAAGATGGAAGGGTCAGGGGGTAGAGCATGGGAGGGTGGGGCTGGGAAGCGGGAAAAGAGGACAATATGATAAGGATGTAACCTGAAGCAGCCTGGTTTTGCAGACCTCCAGGTGTCGAGAAGACGTGGAGCTAATGTAAAATACAAGAAAATTGTGGTATTGGCCCATGCCTTTGACTTCAGCAGAGACGGGGGGAGCACCATAGAGTTGGTGTTCTTATGTAATCTGGAGTCATACAGAGCGGGGTGGTGAGGGTGCATACTCTTGGTCCCACCATTCAAGAAGAGTACACCCTTGGTCCCAGCTCCCAGCACACTGGAGACAGAAACGGGCAGATCCCGGAGCTCAGGGTCAGCCTGATGCAGGGCAAACTCTAAATAGACAAAGACTTCGATCCAGGAGTGGTGGAAAACATCTTTGATCCCTTCAGATGGGAACCACAGGTCCCTGATCCCAATAATTAGAGGTCAGAGACACACACATGGGATTTGGAGGGACCTAGGTTTGGAGGTTACTTACAAAAGGCCTTCTTGATGCAGGCAGATTGTCCTTTGGGATCTCAAAATATATACACTAGAGCTGGTTTAGCTCCAAGGTGACAGAATGATTTCTTCTTTAACCCGGATTGAAAGATAACGATTTGTATATTGTCGGAAGGCCAAATTTGCTTCAGGAGAAGTACTACCTAGCCCCCCCCCCCCCAAAAAAAAGAGGGCAATTGTCCCAGGGTTGGGATTGGGGCAGGGCTCTGTTCTTATCTTTCCCGGAGAATTGAAGCGTCCATTAGGGGAGCCCGGGGACGCCTGGACAGCAGAAACCTCAGCAGAGAGCAGAATCAGGCACCAAGGAGGACGAGTGACCCAGTTGATTCTGCCTGGCAGACTTCCTCAATAGTTGTCTCCATCGGGGGCCTGCAACCACCACGGCAATCCAATGTCGCTGGGACCGTTCAGCTCTACACAATGCCCCGGCAGGAACCTCAGTGAAGCCTGCAAGATCAGCTTCTCCCTGCACACCCCTTAAGTCATCTAAACAGCTGAGAACAGAAGGACTGAACATAAAAGGAGTGTACTAACATTTTTAACCATTTTTTCCATTTGGGTTCGGGCCCCAAACATTTCTACTACGACCCAAATCAGCAGGAAGCCACTTTAAGAGAGCGACGTCCCATGCCCAGAGGGTGGGTAAGGTGTTTCTCCGCCCTTCTTTTTGGTTATTTGAAGGATAACTGAAAACTCCAATATTTAGGGGAAGAGATTACAAGCTGATAAATGGTCCTGTTTAATGGGTTTTGGAGGTTAGCCCCAGGGACTTCCTACTTTTCCTTGTCTGTATCCTTCTTCCTCTCCTATGTAGGAGTGCATAGGCTTGAGAAAAATAAGATATAGACATAGCACAGGAAGGTCCAAGAAGAAGGGGCAGATTATTGAATATGCCCTTATACCTTTGTATATTGATACAAAATTAGTAGTTTATTTGGCTACAGTGGTATTGACCATTGTTTATTGTGCAAAAATAAGATTGTATTGGATTACATCAGTATTGATCTGTGTATATTGATACAAAATTAAGATTATAGTTGGCCACAATGGTATTGACCCTTGCATATGGACGTAATATTAAGACTATATTGGGCTACATAGGCATTGATCTTTGTATATTGATACATAATTAAGAGTATATTTAACCACAATTGAATAGATCTTTGTATATTGATACAAAATTAAAGGTAATGCTTCCTAATGGTATCATACCTAGAGATACTTAAAAATAAAATGTGAAGCTCTGGCCTCTTGATACCAACCGTCTAAAACGGTCTAGGATAGTTAAGTAAAAGAAACTCCTAGTCATGCAAACATGTCACTTTGTTAGCTACTATGACAGTCTATCACAGATATTCTCTAAACTACCCAGTAATCAAGTTGCTAAGAGACAAGCAACATTTGCTTATCTAAATACAAGAGATGGATAGGGCATCTTCAAAAACCCCAAGAGATCTGCAGAATATGGCATTTAAGGATGTTATCTTAAATTAAAATTTTCTTTTTTTGATATCGAGACATATCAGCGCCTGACAGCACCCCCTATTCTACTCCAAGTAGAAGATAAGCATCGAAGAACCTCCACTGTAAGATGGTTGAATTAGTGGCAAGCCTATCTCTTGGCATGAAAAAACCCCTTGAACCAACTGCAGACAGACTGCTGTCCAAAAAGGACAGAACTTGGTAGCAGGGAAGTCGACAGCCTAACTCTGCCAAGACAGGGTAGGTAAGTCCTTCATAATCCCGGCTCTACAACAAATGTCTGTCAGAGAAACAGGACCCAAAGGCTGAAGACTGATGCAGGAATGTATGGAGAGAAATTGGGATCTGTCCAGGCAGTCATTGGTATGTCCTTTCTTAGTTTTGGAAGCTGCAGGCCCTGCACTTCCTATATAAGCAGATATATTTATCCTTCTCAGGTCTCTGAGGTGGTTGAAGAATAGACAGCTAGAGTCTCATAGTTAAATTTTGAGTTGTTTAGGATTCAAGAGGGTGTTATAGATCTAAGAAGATACTCTTAAAAGTGTGTTGCAAGTTAGTATGAATGTTGAGTCAGATATAGACCTTTAAACTCATGGAGATGGTTAGATAGTAGAATGTTAAAGTCAGGGGCCAAATATGTATAAACTGGACATTGGGAAGGTATACTGGGCCATTTAACTCTCATAAATGTGGCATATTTATATCTGTTGTTTTGTATAATACTTAATGTTATAAGAGAAGGAACCATCTGTTGGACTGAAAGGGGAAACTTCTGGGGGGAAGAGGGTGGAAGGGTGGGATAGGAAGGGGGAATAGGGAGGGGTTTGTGACTGAGATGTAACTTGAAGAAAAAAAAATAAAGTATTTAAAAAAAAAAGAATAGTGATTAAACAAACAATACAAAACATACAAATCAAATGCCTGGTGCATAGCTTTTTAGTGTATAGGTTTATAAAGGATGTAAAATATAGGCTGTTGCTGATACTTAAAAAATTTGTGGTTTGCCACAAATCCCTACCTTGGTTTTGACAGAAGTGGTTCCACTGGTTTGTTCTCATGTGTAATGTATGGTGTACACTTGCTAGTCTTTTTTCATTTCCAATTGTGAAATGAGACTAATTAGATTAACTATCCATTTGAGAGTAACTGGTTATATAGAGAGTTGTTGGCATGTATGTGCGTATGTATATGTATGTGTATGTGTATGATGTATATAATATATATGATCTCTATCTCTATCATCTAAAAAAAAAATTCAAATGGCTGAAACACACAGTCAAACATTCTGAGTTCTGAGAGCCTTGTAGAGAGAGGGAAGAAGAATAGAGGGATCGGATCCAGAGAGGACAAGAACTCCACATGAAGATCAACAGAACCAACCAACTAGGCCCTTGAGGGCTTACAGAGTCTGAAGCACCAACAAAAAAGCATATATGGACTGGACCTATGTCCCTACACATATGTAGCTGACAGACAGTGTGGTCTTCATGCAGATCCCTTAGCAAGTGGGGGGGGGGGTAGGGACAATGATGACGACAACAAGGACGAGGACGATGACTTTGCTTCTACCATGGACTCTGTTGCTTTCTCGTAGAACATTTTATCCTATCTGGGCTGCCTTGCCTGGCCTCAGTGGAAGAGGATGCTTTTAGCCCTGATGCGACTTGATGACTCGGGTGGGTTGATGAGGGGCCTCTCTCATCTGAAGAGAAGGAAGGAGAGAGAGGGTAGTAGGGTGGGACCAGGTGGGGAGGAGGGAGGGGCTGCTATCAAGATGTAACTTGAATAAATAAATTTTTTTTTCATAGCAGCCTTATTTATTTATTTATTTATTATTATTTTTTTAAATACTTTATTTTTTTTTCTTCAAGTTACATCTCAGTAACAAACCCCTCCCTATTCCCCCTTCCTAACCCGCCCTTCCACCCTCTTCCCTCCAGAGGTTTCCCCTTTCAGTCCAATAGCTGGTTCCTTCTCTTATAACAGTAAGTATTATACAAAACCATAGATATAAATATGCCACATTTATGAGAGTAAATTGGCCCAGTATACCTTCCCAATGTTCAGTTTATACCTATTTGGCCCCTGACTTTAACATTCTACTATCTACCCAACTCCATGAGTTTAAAGGTCTATATGTGACTCAACATTCATACTATCTTGCAACACACTTTTAAGAGTATCTTCTTAGATCTATAACACCCTCTTGATTCCTAAACAGTTCAAAATTTAACTATAAGATTCTATCTGTCTATTCTTCAACCACCTCAGAGACCTGAGAGGGATAAATATATTTGCTTATATAGGAAGTGCAGAGCCTGCAGCTTCCAAAACTAAGAAAGAACATACCAATAACTGCCTGGACAGTTCCCATTTTCTCTCCATACATTCCAGCATCAATCTTCAGCCTTTGGGTCCTGTTTCTCTGACAGACATTTGTTGTAGAGCAGGGATTATGAAGGACTTACCTACCCTGTCTTGGCAGAGTTAGGCTGTCGACTTCCCTGCTACCAAGTTTTGTCCTTTTTGGACAGCAGTCTGTCTGCAGTTGGTGCAAGGGGTTTTTTCATGCCAAGAGAAAGGCTTGCCACTAATTCAACCATCTTACAGTGGAGGTTCTTCGATGCTTATCTTCTACTTGGAGTAGAATAGGGGGTGCTGTCAGGCGCTGATATGTCTCGATATCAAAAAAAAATCTTGATTTAAGATAACATCTTTGAATGCCATATTCTGCAGATCTCTAGGGGTTTTTGAAGATGCCCTAACCAAAAAAAAGAAACATACCTCAACATCGAAAATAGACATTACCTCAGAGTAAATGAATGAAAAAATATTTTCCAAGCAAATAGACCCAAGAAGCAAGAAAGAGTAGCCATTCTAATAGACTTTCAACAAGAGATGGGGAAGTATACTTCATACTCATCAAAGGAAACATCTACCAAAATGGAATCTCAATTCTGAATATCTATGCCCAAAATTCAAGAACACCCACATTCATAAAAGGAACATTACTAAAGCTTAAATCACACAATGAACCCCACACATTAATAATGTAAAACAACAACTCACTCACACCAATGTACAAGTCATCCAGACAGAAATTAAATAAAGAATGGAACTAACAGATGTTATGACTCAAATGGACCTATCAAATATCTACAGAACATTTCACCCTAACACAAAAGAATATACCTTCTTCTCAGCACCTCATGGAACCTTCTGCAAAATTGACCATATAGTCAGTCACAAAGCAAGTCTCAACAAACACAAGAAAATTGAAATAATCCCTTACATCTTACCAGACCACCATGGATTAAAGCTGGACTTCAACAACAACAGAAACAAAAGAAAACCTACAATCCTATTAAACAAATCTCTACTCAATAACCACTGTGTCAGAGAAGAAATAAAGAAATTAAAGACTTTCTATAATTCACTAAAAATAAATGTACAACATACCCAAACTTAAGAGACACAATGAATGGCATGCTAAGAAGAAAGTTTATAGCACTAAGTGCCTTCATAAAGAAATCTGTGAGATGTCATACTTATAAGAATGATTATTCTGTGGGTTAGCTATGCCCTTAAAACCCTCTGATTCATGAGTAAACACCACAGAAACATATTTTATTAATAAGCTGCATACCTTAAGCTGGGCAGGTTCTGTGCTAGTATAATCCTACCACCCTTAAAACCCAGATAAATGCCTCACTTGCCAATCTGTTGACTCTTTGATGGCTTCTGCTCCATCACTCTGTCCTTAGGACATTTCACTTGGCCACATGTTCCTGGTCCATCACATCTAATGGAGACTTCCTATTCTCTCTGTCTCCTTCCCCCTTTTCTTCGAGAGGTCTCTCTGAGACCCCAAGCCTGAGAACCTTGGCTTCACTTAGCTCTCTCCTGCCCAGTTGCAGGCTGTCAGCAACTTTTATTTAACTAGGCAAAGATTGGCAAGCACAATTTTTATGTCATTTAGTGTATGTGAGGATCTGCTTATCTTGGGGGACAGTTATTAGTATTTGAATACATAGCAGTTCCAGACCAACCCTCAACACATACTAGTAACTAAACAGTACACCTGAAAATATCTAGAACAACAACAAAGCAAACATAACCATGAGGAGTATATGGCAGGAAATAATCAAACTCCGGGCCTGATTCTGAATAAAATAGAAACAAACAGAACAATACAAAGAATCAATGAAACCAAGAGCTGGTTCTTTGAGAAAATCAACAAGACAGACAAATCCTTAGCCAAACTACCTACAAGGAAGAAACAATATCCAAATTAACAAAATCAGAAATGAAAAGGGGACACAACAACAGACACTAAAGAAATCCAAAGCATCATTAGCACTTCAAAAACTTGTACTCCATGAAACTAGAAATATACTATTTTTTGTTAGATACTACGTACCAAAATTAAATCAAGATCAGATAAACAATCTAAACAAACCTAGAATCACTAAGTAATAGAAGCAGTCATTAAAAATCTCCAAAGCCAAAACCAACCAAACAAAATTTGAAACAAACAAACAAACAAAACCCAACACCAGATGGTTTCTGTGCAGAATTCTACCAGACTTTCAAAGAAGAGCTAATGCCAATATTCCTCAAATTATTCCACAAAATAAAAACAGAAGGAACACTGTCAAATTCATTTTATGAGACCAGTCACCCTGATATCTAAACCACACAAAGATTCAAACAAAGAGAATTTCAGATCAATTTCCCTCAAGAACACTGATGCAAATATACTCAGTAAAATACTTGCAAACCAAATCCAAGAACACATCAAAAACTTCATCCACCATGATCATGTGAGCATCATTCCAGAGTGCAGGGATGGTTCAATATACAAAAATCTACCATATAAACAAACTAAAACAAAAACCCATATGACCATTTCATTAGATGCTGGAAAAGCCTTTGACAAAAATACAACACCCCTTCACAATAAAAGTCTTGGAGAGATCAGAGATACAAAGACCATGCCTAAGCACAATAAAACACAGCAAACTGATAGCCAACATCGATTAAATGGGGAGAAACTTAAAGCAATCCCACTAAATTCAAGGACAAGACAAGGCTATCCATTCTCTTCATATCTATTCAATATAGTACCTGAAGTTCTAGTCAAAGCAATAAGATAACTAAAGGAGATCAAGGGAGATACAAATTGGAAAGGAAGAAGTCAAAAGTATCCCTATTCACAGATGATATGGTAGTATACATAAATGAGCCCCCAAAATTCTTCCAGAAAACCCCTACAGCTGATTAACACATTCAGCAAAGTGGCTGGATACAAATTAACTCAAAAAAATACAAACAATAAATGGGCTGAGAAGGAAATCAGGGAAATGTTGGGGTAGTGTTAAGCATTCTAAATGTTAATTAATTAGTCCTGCTTTCTGCCTGTTACTTACATTGACTCCAATTGGTTAAATAAAATGCCAAGGCCTGAGATTGGGCAAAGACAGAGAAAGGTGGGACTTCCTGAGATTAGAACAGGAAGCCTGTGCTTTAGACAGAGGATTCAGGCATTCCAGCCAGGAGTAGGAAGAAGGCGGCACATGCCATGGGGTAGATGCAAGAGGATCATTCCAGATGGCCTGGAACATCAGCTAGTGTGGAGAATAGCAGTCCAAGGGGACATATGTATATATGGAGTCATATTTGGGTAATAGACTTAAGAGCTAGCTTAGATGGGCCAGGATTGCACAGCTCAGGCCTAGGCTTGTTAAGATCCACATGGTGTCTGTGTGTGCTCATTTATAATGGTGGGTTAAGGATTAGCCACCAAACCAATTAACAATAATCTAATACTGGCTAAACAATTTAATTAATTATGTGCCCAATGTAATTTAATTAACATTTTTAAACAGGGAAACAACACCCTTCACGACTGCCACAAATAATATAAAATATCATGGTGTAATCAAGCAAGTGAAAGACCTGCATGACAAGAACTTCAAGTTTTGGAAGAAATAAAAGAAAGAAATTTTTAAAAAGTATCATAAGATGGAAGGATCTCCCATGTTCATAGATTGGTAGGATTAACATGGTAAAAATGGCCATCTTAGTAAAAGCAATCCACAGAAGCAATGCAATTGCCATCAAAATTCCAACATAATTCTTTAAAGACTTTGAAAGAACAATACACAACTTCATATGGAAAAATTAACAACCTAAGATAGCTAAAACAATCTGGTACAATAAAAGGAGGTTTCAGCATCCCTGATCTCAAGCTGTACTACAGAATAATAGTAATAAAAACCTCATGGTACTGGTATAAAAACAGACAGGTTGTTCAATGGAATTGAATCAAAGCCCAAGAAGTAAATCCACACACCTATGGACACTTAATTTTTGACAAAGAAGCCAAAAGTATACAATGGAACAAAGAAAACATCTTCAATAAATAGTGATGGTCTAACTGGATGTTTGCATGTAGAATAATGCAAATAGATTCTTATGCATTATCCTGCACAAAACTCAATTCCAAATGGATCAAAGACCTCAACATAAAACCAGATACACTGAACCTGATAGAAGAGAAAGTGGAGAATAGACATGAATGTACAGGCACAGGAGGCAACTTCTTGAACAGAACACCAACAGCTCAGGCACTAAGATCAACAGTTAATAAATGGGCCCTGATGAAACTGAAAAACTTCTGTAAGGTAAAGGACACTATCAAAAACACAAAACAGCAGCCTACAGGATGGGAAAAGATCTTTGCCAACCCAATATCCAACAGAGGACTTATATCCAAAATATATAAAGAATTAAAGAAACTAGACTTCAAAAAAACAAATAACCACACCAAAAAATGGGGTACAGATCTAGGCAGAGAATTCTTGATAGAGGAATCTCTAATGGCCAAAAACCACTTAAAGAAATGTTCAACATCCTTAGGATGGGAAACGCTTATTAAAACCACTCTGAAATTCCATCTTACACCCGTCAGAATATCTAAGATCAAAAACACAAGTAACAGATCATGCTGGTGAGGATGTAGAGAAAGGGGAACACTCCTCCATTGCTGATGGGAGTGCAAAATTGTATAGCCACTCTGGAAATCAATTTGGTGGTTTCTCAGAACACTGAGACTAGATCTACCTCAAGACCCAGCTATAATACTCCTGGGTATATGCCCACCATACCATGCTCCACCATACCACAGGACACGTACTCAACTATGTTCATAGTAAGTTTATTTGAAATAGCCAGAAACTGGAAACAACCTAGATGTACCTCAATCGAAGAACGGAGAAAGAAAATATGGTATATTTATACAATGGAACAATACTCAGTTATTAAAAACAATGACAAAATGAAATTTGCAGGCAAATGGATGGAACTAGAAAAGATTATTCTGAGTGAGGTAACCCAGACCCAGAAAGACACACATGGTTTGCATTCACTTATAAGTGAAGGGGGAGGAAGGACGGGATTATGATTGAGATATAACTTGAAGAAATTTTTTTTTTTTTTAGTTCTTAAATGATTCACAAAAGCTAGGCAATCCCAGCACTCGAGAGGCAGAGGCAGGCAGATCTTTGTGAGTTCAAGGCCCCCTTGTCTCAAAGTGAGTTCCAGGACAGCCAGTACTATTACATAAAGAAACCCTGTCTCAAAAAACAAAAACAAAAAAACCAAAGAATTCACAAAACTTGCCTAAACAGTATGTATTCTAATAGACCTAAAACAGTTCTATTTCCCCCTAGAAAATAATTTATAATCAGAAATATACTCCAGTATAAGTTATTTATAGGAATATCAAGCTTCAAAAACTCCTACTAGTCTTTGCCAAATATGGTGACAAAGGTAGCAGCAGAAACTAATACATTAAATACAATGGCTAAAAATGGCACAGAAATGTAAATTTAGGATGGTTTGATCCACACTAACGTGCCTATCCTAATAACCATCGGCCTACAAATTTCATCCTTAAAAATATAGACAAGGAGTAAAAAACAGAGTGGAGTCAGTGTGAAAGTGTGACGCCACACAAGCAGGAAACACAGAAAATGAAACCCAGAGACCCCCATTTACTCTTGTTTCTAAGAAAAACTCATATGAAGTAGAAGGTTATGCCAAGAAAAACAATCCTAAGTTGATGACCTAGAAATGAAGTATTTCAGACCAACCAGCTAAAGAGACAAGAAGAAAGACCCTGAGGACCACAAGTCACCACTCCTGGGTTCTTCCTGTTCTTTTAAGAGTTCTAAACACATCCTACAAACAAATCCACAACCCTTGGTATCTCCAATGCAAGCCAAAAGTTACCAATACGAATGGCAGCAAAAAGCAGCTTTACAAAAAATGAGGTGACGTTGGAAAAAGTATGACAAGGACAAAGCAAGCACAGACGATGTGATGATGGCTACGGTAGCCTGAAATCATGGTGAGAAAGAAAATGACAGGAAACGTCTGGGAAAGTATTTGTAAAGAAATAAAAGTGTTTCCACATTAAACCTACAGAGGAAACCCATTGATAAGATGTTTCTACTCACCTTAACTTCATAATTAAAGTAAGGTCACACTGCAGTTTCTAGAAGTGCCCTACAAACCAGCGATTTGCATAAAATTTACTAGGTGTTATGAGCACCCTGAACCACACTCAAACGTGCAGATCCATCCAAATACTATATAGTAAGAAATTTTTCTGGCTTTGTGTACTTTTCTCTTAGAAAAACACTTAGAAAAACAATGCTCCTTTAAAAATGTTAACCACTATTACTTGCCTACAAGTTCTAAAATTACCAATGCGGTACATGTATCCTCAGCTAAAAGAGTGTTAATTGTGGTTATTGCCTACAAGTGTTGTAAAGTTACCAACTGCAGCTAAAATGGTGGTTGGTACTGACTGTAAGTTCTGAAGTTACCAATGACATGTGTGTATCTGCAGTTTATCAAATGAGTGAGTGACATAGACAGTCTCTCCAGGCTGCGCTTTAGATGAGTCACTAAACAGGACATCTTTTAGAGAGTTCAGAGTTCAAACTACGCTGTATGAAGCTAGAACAGTATCTATGTCACTCAGGGCTATGACCACAGTGGCTGCTTTTTGGAAATATGTCTTTGTACACCACTTATCAACATTCTGAGTTTTATATACAAAGGCAGTATACAATCCATATACATTATATAGAATGGTTTTTAAGCAATCTATAAACTTGTTCATTGGCAGCAAAGTGAAATGTCACTACAGCAAAGTCCTGAATCTTCTGGTATTTTCAAAACTAATTCAAATAAAGCATAAACACTTCAGTGCTTTAGAACCTAAAAGAAAAAGCATACCTTTTTCTTTAGATATGACTCAATTAGAGTGACTTAGGAGTAAAGAAGAGCAGAAACTTGTAAACAAGGCAAATATGATCCTCCCTTGGGAAATGAGCTAATAAAATCTGCACACAGGAGAATAAGCTGACACACTCAGGCCCAGAAGTCTGAGTTAATCAGCTTAATCTATTAACAGATAGAGCAATAATGTCTGGCAAAAGTGGGTAGCATTAAAATACAGGATTGAGGGAAACATCAGTATGAGTCCAGAACTGCCTAGGGAGAAAAGGACAATGCAGCTTCAGGACCATTTGCCAAGT
Organism: Lophiomys imhausi; assembly: GCA_907164525.1. Lineage (NCBI taxonomy): Eukaryota > Metazoa > Chordata > Mammalia > Rodentia > Muridae > Lophiomys > Lophiomys imhausi. The sequence goes on along the minus strand of CAJQZJ010000348.1, from coordinate 444,493 downwards.
GGGCCCTGATGAAACTTTCTCCTCCCCATTCCACATCTCCTTATTTTAACTTCTTGGCCACGAGGCAACTGTCTAGACACCAATCCAGTCTCCCAGGAAGCTTACAGAGACCCACAACTCCTCCTTTACAAGTTCAAAGTCAAAGAAATCCTGAAAAACAAAAATGCTTTTAGAAATAGCAGTAAATTCTGACAAACAAATTGAACATGAAGTCTTTACTCACTACACTTGATGTGAATGGTCAATGTTTCCCCAGCAAATGTATTAATGTATTTGATTAAAGGTATTAATGCATTTGATTTGGATCCCAATGGGGTATTATTCACTCTGTACTTATTAGGCTTTAGGAAATCTAAAATAGTATTTTGATTTGAGATACACTGAAAAAAGGTCTCCTGGAAGTGAAGGGAAATTTTCTGACTTCTAGAAAAGGACACACTCCTCACTAGTCCTCAGCAGAAAGAGCCAATTATATTTATATTCGGTTTATATTTCATTACTATATAAGCTTAATTAGCATGAGTCTGAGACATACAATCCGACATATTTGAGTATCTTGGTAAAGTCCAATCCAGAATACAAGATCATTACTGGACCTTGTAACCAGATCCTAGGGGTGACATATGCCCGCCTCACGTCTCTTCCCTACCTGTTTCCAAGGCACAAAGGGAGCATGTTAACATGTCGTCACAAGACAAAACAAATATAATGGATGCCCCATTCTGCCTCACTAACATTCTATAAATTTTTGAAATACACTAGATGCAACTATTAAGTAGCAAATTTATTTTTACCAAACTAAGCTATTATTAAAGATCATGGAATATTTAAATATTATCTCTATATACTCTAAATACTTATTGTAATAAGGTAAAAAGTAAAACAGTTTAATTGGAAGTTACACATATTTCAAATTCCATTTCATTCCTAAAACTTGGCAAGAAATCATAAAACTACATAGCTGGCAGTAATGTTTATAAAAAACAAATGTATAAACTCCAAGAGTAGCATATAAAATAAAAAGTCAAAGGCAAGAAATATCTTTATAAAGTGCTGGTATTTGGTTCACTGAATGAGTCTGACTCAAGACTTTAAAAAACAAAACTCATTACAAAATTATTGAATATATTTGATTGCACTTTAAAGTAACACTTTTGTTGCTGTTGTTGTTTCTCAAGATAGTTTCTCTGTGTAGCACTGGCTGTCCTAGAACTAGCTCTGTAGACCAGGATGGCCTCAAACCTACAGAGATCCACCTGTCTCTGCTTCTTGAGTGCTGGATCCACTTAAAAGTCACAAATAAAAAATAATACCTCAGATGAGTTACAAAGGTCACAGGAACTCTTGATAGTTAAAATACTATTTAAATTTCTGCTGATTCATCAACTACAGGAGCCCCAATCCCACAGAACACTTTTTCTTCATTCTAAAACATATGTAAAACCACCTGGCCATTGAAAAAGATAAGCCATTTCTTCCCTACAAAAACATTTCAACTAATACCTTCAGAAGGAATACTGGAAACAGAAAGTCTCGGCATATAGCCATGAGTACCCAACTAGGCAAAGTTTAAGGAGGAACAGGACACTTGTGTAGCCTCCGAGTTCCTTGCTGAAAATACTTAGTAATTTCAAAATGAGATTACTAAAAATACTGACCTTGTATGGTATATAAAGACATTTACTTTACTCACAGTTTGGAATCCCAACACTACAGCACTAGCAACTATTGGCACTGGTGGAAGTCTTTTGATATGTTGTGATGGGAGTGTATGTCAGAGGGAATGAGCACACAGCATGTTGCTAGGCAGGAAGTAAGAGAGGTTCAGGGATAAAGTAGGGGTATGTAAGAAGTCAGGTTTGTGGGTGCGTGGTTGTGTGTGTGTAACTGCAGACTGAACTCAGGACTTAGCACATACCAGGGAAGTATTCCATCACTGCACTACCTACCCATCATCCCCCTCTAGCCTCTTGTGTTTTTCTTTGAAATGAGGTCTTGCTAAAGTGCACAGGCTAGGCACAAATTTTCAACTCCCTTGCCTTTGGCCCTGGGATACATAGGGTTACAAGCATGCATCACCGCAGTGAGCTCAGGCCACTGATTTTCTTTGTGTTTATTCTTATTATAACAACCAGCTCCAATAGGAATTTCCAGGATTCCTGAAACTATACCAGTGATGCCCTAAATGAGCTGCGGGCCTCACACTAGGACTCACCTCTTAAAAAGTTTCCACTCAGCTCAACATTGGGGAGTAAACTGTCAGCTTATGAACTTGTGGTTGATAAGCTTTCCCTAAACCACAACAGTGACTTAACAGTAAAGACACCTGGCAGGTATTGCCTTGATATAGACCTCAACACATTTATGGCATGTACCCTTTGTATAATGTGCTGCCAACACTTCACCTCCTAAGACTCTTTCAAGAATGTACATCAATCTACTAATGAGTAAAGATCAAACAAAACCCATATCAATACATCCCTCTAAGTAACATAAAAGCACTTTTCAAAAGTGTCAAGATGAGGAAAGACTGAACAACTACCAAGGAACTCCAGGAGATTAAAGAGGAAAACAAAAATGCCTAACTGCATTTTAAGAAAGATCTGAATTTCATTATTGTTCTAACTTTCTCTCTTAAAACTTCAATAATTCTTGAATCAAGAATTATAAGATTCAATGAAAATGTTTGTACCCTAGCCTTCATGCTGTTTTAAAGGTAAACGTCACTCACCTCTTTCACCACTATCAGTACGAAAAATCTTTCTTCTATTTTATCATAGCAGTTTCTTTAAAAACCCTAGAAACAGTCTGCTCCCCAATTCCTTTCACCTCCTGGTATTTACAAAGCGGGAGGAAATCCTGCAAGTCTCGGCACCATGCAATACTCATCTTTTTTCTTCCTTAAAAAAGTCAATACATTAGGGCTGCAAAGAGGGCTCAGTAAGAAAGGAGTCTGCGGCCAAGTCACACAACCTGAGTTTTGATCCCAAGGACCCAAGTGGTGGAAGGAGAGAACAGACTCCCTTGGGTTATCTTCTGACCACCCAAGAACCACCCCCCAGACACACAAATAAATTAATATGTAATTAAAATAAATTAATAAGAAAGAAAAGCGAAAAGTGGAACAACTAAATCCAAGAGGGTGCAATTGCTTAAGAATTATCTAACAGAGCAGCATCTGTCAAAAAGTTACCAGGATTTATGGGCTTAAAGAAAACAACCTTCACCTGGCTTAACTCCCGCCAGCATTTTCCCCTTTCCCAAGTGTAATCCTTAAGCCTTTCTGTGTTATCTAATTTATCTGTCAAGCGGAAAACTTAATAAGGCCTTGCAATTAAAAATTAACAAATGATAGAAACAAGCCTAACAGGTTAGCAACGACATGATGTTAATTACATGGGTTGTCACGTACAAGGGCAACGAAAATGACAAAAGCAGGCGAACTTTTGTAGCACTTAACAGTGATGCACTAAATTCTGAGACACCCCACCCTCGTCTTTCCAATCCCTGGCACCCTCAGACTCTCAGAAAGTTGATTTGGGCACCCGGGAAACTGAGTGTGCTCAAGCAGAGAGCCTGTAAACTAGAGAGAGGGCTCACGACCGAACTCGGGAAAGTGCTGTCCGACCAGCTTCAGACGCACTATTTGGTCCTGCAGGGACAAAGGAGAACAGCTAGGAAGGCGGTCTCTGAACCGAATATCACTGAGGCGCCCCAGGAATCCGGGATAAGGGGGCGGGGAGGGGGCATCACTTGCCTCCCATTCCTGCAAGAAACGCTGGGCTTCGCCAGAACCAACAGTCTTATGTCTCCTAAATTCGTCCTTCACGTACTGGTCACCCAAGGCTTTGAGATCCGGGGGCAGAGCCCGGTGTAGCTGCAAGATACGCCTATATAGAGACCGGACCCGGGTAACATGCCTCCCCGGCATTGCGCCGCGCGTGCTCCACCAACCGCGCCTGCGCAGGTCGACGCGTCTCCGCCCCACTGAGAATCTTCCTATGGGTGAACCACAATGCCGGCGGAAAAGGGCCGCGACCTTCATCCGGTTTGGTCCGTCATAGAATCTTGTTCTACCGTAATTCCGGATTTTGGGGCTGACAGAAACCCTACCCGTGCCCCTCTCCGCTAGAGGCGTGGCTTTTAAGTTTTCCTAGAGAGATGCCTTGTAAGTCAAAAGTCTTAAGTGAGCGAGTTGTGTGTTACTTTCAGAGCTAACTCATCTTTGTTTCTATCCGTCAGTTCCTTCTGTTTAAAGATTTGACAAAGACTTCATCAAAGTCAGACCCCTCCCAAATGCCTTCCTTGGTTAATCCAAACTGTTAAGGCTTCTGGGCGTGTTTGTGGGAGGCAGGTAACTATGGGATTCATCGCTCCCTCCAACAGCCCACTCCCTTTGCACAGTTCTGTGCTTGGGAATTTATGCCCTGCAAGCACAGCTTCTTCCAGGTAACTGGACTACAAGTGAGCTCTAGCTGGCAGACTCGGTAAATTCAGGTATACTTGGTTATGGAAGAATCCTGGAAGATGTTGTGTATTTTTTCCAAGGCCACGATCCTGGGAATTTTTATTAATCAGTGTGAGATGAAAACCAGGAATCTAGATATTCACAAGTCCTAACTCGTGTAGAGGTAATTTTAAAAATGTATTTTCCAGAGCCAATAGCTCCTTGTCCTTATTTTTTTCTTTCCTATTACATTTTTAATCCTTCAGTAAATCCTAATGGCTCCACCACCGAAATCATGCAGAAGTCAAGCATTATTTCCACCATACCTGTACCATAATTTCTTTCTACTGAATCGCTTCCTTCTCTGTGTTCCTGCCTCTGGCCACATTGAACTTCAGTTAATGATCTACCTAGGCTTTAAATTAAATAATGTTGTTCCTCTGCTTGACGAATCCTCAATGGCATTCCATTAGTGTAAACTCAAAATCTCTCTACCTCTAGAATTTAAGTTTTCTATTTAGTTACTCCCTAGTTTGTCAGTTCCAGTCACATTGGCCTTCTGATTTTTCATCTTTGAAAAGGTCAGGTCCACTCCCCGCTGAAGGCCTTGGCCCTTGACCAAGCATTTGCTTGTAAATTTCTCTCGTATTATTATCTTATCTAACACATTTACTTGTTACCCTGCAAATCAGACACCTCCTAACAGCCTTGTTTGAAACTGTAACATTACCATGTTAAAACTCTCATGCTGCTCCTGCATTTTTTCTTCTCCATAATATTTAGCACACTGTATTTTACTTATTCTTGTTTACTTATTCTTGTTTCTCACTAGAATACTCAGAGGAAGGAATTTTTTCAATTCTTTTATATGCATTTTTAAAAATAAAATTGAACTATGTTTTACAAATTTGGGTTGCAACAGAACATCATGTAAGTAGCTCCAAGTCTATTTTTTTCCAGTTTTTTTTTTTAACACTTATGTATTATTTCAAGTTACATCTCCATTACCACCCCCTCCAGGTCCCACCCTGTCACCCTCTACCCCCTCTCCCACCCATCCCATTCCTCCAGTGTGGGGTGTCTCTGTGTATCAACCCCCCTCAGTTGACTTGTCACATGAGGTCTAAGAGCTTCCTCTTCCACAGGGGGCATACATGGCAGTTCCACTAGGGTGGAGTGTCCCACTAACAGGTAACCAAGTCCACATTCCTGTTCTTTTTTGGGTCTATTGATTGTTGGATGGTTATCCTTAATATATGGTTAAACTCCAGTTATAAGTGAATATATGCCATGTGTATCTTTCTGAGTCTGAATTAGCTCACTCATGATGAGTTTTTCTAGTTCCAGCCATTTGGTTGCAAATTGCATGATTTCTTTGTTTCTGGTAGCTGAGTAGTATCCCATTGTGTAAATGTATCACAATTTTTTTAATCCATTCTTCAGTTGAAGGACAACTAGGTTGTTTCCAGTTTCTAGCTATTACAAATAAAGCTGCTATGAACATAGTTTGAGAAGATGTTCTTGTGGCTTGGGGAGGTGTCGGGAGCCGTAATCGCCATTACAAGATGGCGCCGGCTTCCTGCTTCCTGGTTCTTCACGGAGGTGCTGCTCCGGTGTGCGCATGCGCAAGGCGCGTTTCTTGGCACTGCGATCTCATTCTAATTAGGTGATTCCGTATGAGCCAATGAGGGTTCGACAAGTCTCCCTATGTGCTATATAAGCGGCCGCTTGCCGGAGCTCAGGGTCCCTCTCCACCATGCTATCTAAAAGAGCTGTTCAATAAATGCTGTCAGAAGAATCCTGATTATGTGGCGCTTTCCTTATCAGCGAGGCGGGCGCAACATCTGGTGCCGAAACCCGGGAACAAGGCCGAACGTCTCGGGAGCTCTGGTCCAGCTGCGAGGGATCCTGTAGGCTCGACAGAGGATTCAGAACTGACGGCGGAGGAAGTCTAGACGCTTTTCTGTAAGGTATGGTGGATCCCCTTTGGCTGGCTCTTGTTCTTCTTGTTTGGACGGTGGTGGTCATTACGTGTTGTTTTTGTCTTAATTGCCATCAACAAGGGAAGGAGTGTACCTGTCCTCCCTGTTTACCGGAACCTTAAGCCACAGGTAGATAACTGTGCAGGTTCGCTCTGTCCTGTAGATAAAGGACTATGGGCAATCAACAGATGAAGCCGCTCCTTTCAGCAATGCGGGCGTTGTTGAAGGAACGCGGACTAAAAGTTCCTGAAAGAGTTCTACGCAATTTTCTAAAAGAAGTAGATCGAGTTGCTCCATGGTTTGTCTCGACTGGATCCTTAACCAAAGGGTCCTGGGAAAAACTTGGAGTTGATTTCAGTAATGAAAAAGATGGAGGGAGGCTTAGACCAGGAACGTGGCCACTGTATAAAATGATTAGAGTTTGTATTGACGACTCTAGATGTCAAAAACAGGTTCGGGAAGGACAGAGAGCATTAGCAGATCATCAGGATAGCCTATCAGAAGCAGAAAAGGAAAAGAGCGCTGAGATTAAAAAGAAAACAAACAAAAGTAAAGAGATGTCAAAAGAAAAGGACAAATTGTATCCTGTCCTTGAAGAGTTTAAGAATTTAAGGGTTGGAGACTCATCCTCAGAGGAGACCTCTACAGGTGAGGAAGAGAAAGAGGATTCAACATCTTCCTCGTCAGAGGTGGGTGTGTTGGATTCAGATGATCAAGCTGAGTTAGAAGAAGAGGCAGCTCGATATGAGGCTGAGCGTCATCGGCCTGACCCATATGCTTCAGGGTCAGTTCCGTCTGCCCCGCCATTAGTAGAAGTAGTAAAAAGGAGGATTAATGATTGTCAATCAACGTATTGACCTTGTCCAGGAACAATTGGACATATTATGGCAAATGGCTCAATTAGGATGTGAAATTAAACTTCCTGGACTTTGTGTTACCTCTGTCCAATATGAAAATTTTACTAAAGCAGCTAACTTGTCTAAGATTTTATCTCAACAGTTGCAACAAAATTGGACTGCGGAATTTGATGAAACCATGAGAAGGCTACGAGTAGCTATCATTCAAATTAATTCCACTCGTTTGGATCTGTCCCTAACAAAAGGATTGGCTTCCTGGCTTCAGTCGGCTTTCTTCTACTTTAAGGAATGGGTGGGAGTCGGGTTATTCGGCTGCCTTTTAGCGGGGGGAATGTTGATTACCCTCTGGTTGCTCTGCAAATTTAAAAAACAACACAATAGAGATAAAGTGCTAATCACTCAGGCTTTACTTGCCGTGGAACTTGGAACTTCTCCTAGAGCTTGGTTAAATATGCTAAAACAATGAGACACTGTCATCATAAATTTGTCCTGAGGGCTCGTGTTCCCATTGCACCAGGCGTTCTGATGACAGTCCTGTGTGCCTCCCAGGGCTCGTGTTCCCATTGCACGGGAATTCAGGCACACAGGGTCTCTAGTCCATTTAACTACCTTGATCGCTTCACTGGTAGAATGGTGGGCTTGATCGGTGACAAAGTGGACTGTTGTGTTTTGCTATTTAATAAAGAAGGGGGAGATGTCGGGAGCCGTAATCGCCATTACAAGATGGCGCCAGCTTCCTGCTTCCTGGTTCTTCATGGAGGTGCTGTGCCGGTGTGCGCATGCGCAAGGCGCGTGTCTTGGCACTGCGATCTCATGCTAATTAGGTGATTCCGTATGAGCCAATGAGGGTTCGACAAGTCTCCCTATGTGCTATATAAGCGGCCGCTTGCCGGAGCTCGGGGTCCCTCTCCACCATGCTATCTAAAAGAGCTGTTCAATAAATGCTATCAGAAGAATCCTGGTTGTGTGGCGCTTTCCTTATCGGCGAGGCAGGCGCGACAGGGAGGAATCTTTTGGATATATGCCCAGGAGTAGTATGGCTGGGTCCTGAGGTAGAGATATTCCAAGTTTTCTAAGATATCACTAGACTGATTTCCACAGTGGTTGTACAAGTTTGCACAGCAATGGAGGAGGGTTCCCCTTTCTCCACAACCTTGCCATGATATGCTGTCATTTGAGCTTTTGATCTTAGCCATTCTGACAGGTGTGAGATGGAATGTCAGAGTCATCTTGAGTTGCATTTCTCTGATGATTAAGGATGTTGAGCATTTCTCTGATGATTAAGGATGTTGAGCATTTCTTCAAGTGTCTCTTTGCCATTTGAGATTCCTCTTTTGTGATTCTCAGTTTAGCTCTGTACCCCATTTTTGATTGGGTTATTTGGTTTGTGGGTATTTAATTTCTTGAGTTCTTTATATATTTTGGGTATTACTCTTCTGTTGGATGTGGGATTGGTGAAGATCTTGGGGGAGGAATTTTTCAGGAGGACCAGGACCAAGAATGTTAGGACTTTGGTTCTCTCACAGACCCTGGATGTCTGTCTGTGTAACAACTACGAAATCAAAAAAGACAATAGCCTAAGAGATTTTGTTCATTTCCAGGTCTCACTACAGTGCCACACAAATAAAAAGCACTCCGATATTTATTGCCTCAAATAGATTTTTTTCATTTTACTAAACTTTAAGGAAAATATTTGTCTAAAAGAACTTTTAATGGATTTAATTTGGTATTGTGACAAACCGCATTAATGGCAAGAATTGACGAGCAATGAGCAGTGTGGTTATTTTATTTCAGGAAATTTTTTCCTAACCATATTTCATCTGTTAATATCCCTGTAAATTGAAAGTTATTTTCTTATTCTGGTTTACTTTTTTCTGGTTTCCTTTCAGGTTAAATTACAGGTATAATACATACTTCATTCACAGCCAAAGCTCTTTATAAGAATGTGGAAAAAAACATTTTACCAATGAACTAATAAAGGAATTTGTTCAGCCTAAACGGGACAGAAATGATCCATAAAGCATTAGTGAACCAATGATCAGAAATGCAAGTGAAGGGCTGGAAATATTTGAACATGATGGTGTGATTAGATGTTGAGAAAGGAAATCAGGCAGTAATAGAGAGTATAATGGCACTATTTTGAAGATGAAACTTTCAACCGAGCTTTCCTCTTGTGGTCAAAGTATCCATAAACTGAAAATAAGGTTTGAGCTGAAGTCCTGCCTATTGATGCAGATTAGTTACACTTTGTTTTGACCACAAGAGGAATATTATTATAATTGGAAGGTCATGGAAACAAGAAGAGTTTTTATGGATCACCTCCCATACAGCAGAGCTGAAAGAAACAGGTATAAATGGTGTTTGACAAAGCAGAGAGTTTAGGCTGAAAAGACATAGAAATGGTGGACAAAGAAAACAACCAAAAACAAAGAAAGAAAAACCAGAAAGGAAACATCTGCATGGGGCATCCTGCATGGATACTTTATGTTATACTCCAGTATTTATATTGAACCATAGAAAATAAGTCTTACTATCAATATTAAAACATTTTCCAGTGCTGGAAAGAAGACTCGGCAGTTAAGATTCCTTTCTGCTCTTGCAGAGAAGTTGGATTCAGTTCCCAACACCCACAAAGCAGTTCACAGACATTCAAACTGCAGTTCCAGAGGATCCAACTTTCTCTGCTGTCCTCCATGAGCACCACTGTGCACATGGTGCCCATACACATGCGTCATACAGCATACACATGGTGCATAGACATGCACACAGGCAAACACTCATGTACATAAAAGTCTGAAGCAGTAAATCTTTTTTCTTCTGTACTAAGGATTAAACTCAGGGCCTGATACTCAGCCAGCACTCTTCCACTGAGCTACATTTTCCCCTTCATTTAAAAAATATTATATTCTGCCCAACGGGAGGTGATGGTAAGCAGGTCCCATGCTAATCAGCTCACCTACCATCCCAACCCAGATCCAACACTTTGAGTTGGTCCACCCCAACACCTACTCCATCTGTGAGCTGATGCTGATGGGGCACATGAAGGGGTGTGTCCTGCAGAATAGAGCTGCAGGATTCCATGACTCTGGGCAACAGCAAGTCTTGGCAATGGTCCAGAAGCCAGAGGCCTTGAACCAGAACAACATTTGCATGTAAAGCTGTTTGAGAAAAAAATATATATATACTTATATAAATTATAAATATATACCAAACATATATACACACATATGTATATACTGTGTGACATATTGCAACTTCCAATGCCACTATGATGAACAAATGTATGATGGAGAGATGGAAAAGGTGGAGGAACAGAAAGGAGCATGGTGGAGAGAGGCAGAACTAGTGATGTGACAACTGTGATAGGTGTGAGAGAAGGCTGAAGTTGATGGAGGAACATTGTCGTTGCCCACTAGGGTTGTCAGGGTGATGAGAAGCAGCCTGAAACTTGTGCAGATACAGCCTCCTCCTCCCCACCACAAGCTGCCCAGCCAGACCATCACCCTGTCTCTGAACAGGATGTTCAGGATGTTCGGGATAAAAAATGATTCATTTATTGGACTGGACCTCCTCGAAAGGCCTCCGTGGTCTGTACTTCTCCCGGAAGCCACGCTGGTCCATGCCCATGTTCCTATAGAGGGTCATGTTGATGTCCTCAGGTCGTACTGCCACCAAAGGCCAAGCGGAGGTGCTGATACTAGAGACCATGTTGATGTTCATGGTCTGTGCTGTTGCCAGAAACTACATAAGAACCTATGATCCATGCTCTGGTTGATGGTAAAAGGGAAAGAAGCTACTCTTGCAGCAGTATTGATGACTGCAGATGCACAGTTGAGAAAGAGGGACATAGAAGGCTTCTGTGACATCCCATACCTCCACCCCTCCCAAAGTGCAGCCTAGATAGGAAGCCATCAAAGAGAACTCTTAACCATGATAAGGATGCTGAGGTACAGCTCTCCACAATCAATGGCTTCTGATAGGGGTACAGGAGGGGAAGGATTCAGTTTTCTTTAGGGGCTGGCAACTGGGAGTTTGGCCATACTCCAGTGAGTAGATGGACAACACAAAATGGACTTTTTTCTTCTCCCTCTCCCTCTCCCTCCCTCTCTCTCCTCCTTTTATTTATTTTTTTTCTTTCTTCCTTTTTTGGGTGGAGAAGTCACAAGGGTAGAGGAGTGGACTTGGGAAGACTGAGAAGTGAGTGTGATTGGGGTGCATGATGTGAAATTCTCTAACAACCAATAAAATTACTACATTGGGGAAAGAAGTTATATTCTGAAACAGTGTCTTGTTAAATTTCTCTCACAGTCCTTCAACCCTCTATAGATCCCATTCTGGGACCTCTGCCTCATAAGTCTGGGTCTACGGATGTGTGATTACTGGCAACTATGTCTTTCACTAAATAGTTTTCATGAACTTAAAGACCAGAGAGATGAATAAGGTTGGTCTAATCACAGTGACTACTTTTAGGCATCCCAGTCAATAATAGAAATATTCTTCATTCCCTGGCTTGAGCATTAAGTTTATCACCACATTGAGGTGGTAGACTGTGTGTTAAAGAATATGATTCCCTCAACTCTCTGTGGTTGAACTAAAAAGGAGAAAAAGATTTCCAGGGATTGATGACCACCTGGAAGTAGGCAGTGCTCTGAGAAAACATACATAAGACTATGAAGGACACTGTATTTAATAACTAATCAAATTTGGGAGAATGGAGGAGGGGAGCAAATCCAAACCACACCCCCATTGTTCTTGTGGAAGTATTACTAACATATAGAAAAGTTAGGAAGAAAAATGGCTTATGAGAATTATTCCATTTTGATGATAAAAATTTGGAATGGGCAGCCTACACTACATTATGTGTTGAAATTTTGGCTAATGCTGTCAATACTATCCCATAATGGCCCAACTAAGTGGTTCTCAATTTTCACTGAAAATTATAATTACTTGGAAAATTGATTTTTAAAAGTGGGCCTCACTCTAAGGCACTTGAATTAGGCTTCTCTCCAAACCTCCAAGGGTGAGGCTGGGGCGTTGATATTGCTTAAAAGCTCCCTCAAAGGGGGTCTAATTATTAGTCAAAATTACTGAACCAGTGGTTAAATCCCCATCTTGGAAATACTTGGGTTCTTGGAAAGATGACTGTTATGGTTTGAATTCTGTACATCCCTCACAGCCTGTTGCTTTAGTGTTTCTTCATCCAGTACACTATTAGGGGAGTCTGTGGACCCTCTAGGAGGTGGTACCTGCTGACAGAAGCAGATAATGTTCAACATTAAACCTGCCTCACGAGATCTAGCCTGTTCTTAAGTTTTCTACCTGGCCTTTTTCTAGGTAGTCTCTCTCTCTCTCTCTCTCTCTCTCTCTCTCTCTCTCTCTCTCTCTCTCTCTCTCTGCAACTGTGAGACAAAATAAATCTTTCCTCTCTTAAGTATTTTTTTGGCATAGTAATTTTCTTAGTTACTTTTCTGGGGTTGTGACCAAATATCATGACCAAGGTGACTTATAGAAGAAAGGGTTTATTGAGGCTTACAGTTCAAGAAGGGCAGAAGTCCATCCCCATCATGCCTGGGAGCATGACAATAGGCAGGCAGGCAAGAAGACAGGCATGACACTGGTGCAGCAGCTGAGAACTGACATTTTGATCCACAACCAGGAAGCAGAGAACACTGGGAATGGAAGAGTCTTTTGAAACCTCAGGACCTGCCCCATGTGACACACCTTCTCCAATAAGGCCATGCCTCCTAATCCCTCCCAAACACTTTCTCCATCTGGGGACCATGTACTCAAACACATAAGTCTGCAAGGGGGAAAAAAGTATCTAAAACAATTTGAAAAAAAAGCTAAGATACTCCTGAAAATTAACTATTAGGTGTTTGGCCATCTCAATTCTAAAGAATTCTTACAACAAAGGAAATAAATATTTTACATAATCAATATTTTAAGTGGTTAAGGGCCATGCCTAATTAAACAAGCCTGTAATTCTAGCTTCTTGGAAGGCTGAGGCAGGACCACAGCTCAAAGCTAGCCAAGGAAGTTTAACAAGACTCAGAATCAAAAGTTTTGGGGATTTTTTTAAACCCTCTGGGGAGATAACTCAATAGTAGAGCATTTACATAACATGCATGAGGCCCAGATTCAATCCTCAGCACTTAAATTTTAACACACACACACAATATAAAAGTAACACATGTCTGAGAAAGAGAATTCAGAGTGAAAACAGCTGGGACCGTAGCTCTGAGTTACATGCCTGTTTATAAGGTGAAAGTGATTAGAACTTTAGGGGTTCTCTGGAGAGCTCACCTCATAAGCTTTGTGCACACCACATACACAATACCACATGTGTCTTTGGAAGTGATTTAAGCTTCCTAAACAACTAATGAACATTAAAATACGGCTTAATCTGTCCAATATAGGTACTCTTTTTTTAGAGTAGAATAAATTTATTGAGTATAATGCAAGGAGTAGAAGACTGAACAGTAATTGGGAGTATGGGCCTATGACCCAAACTTGTACTCTTACTAAATATCCACAAAAACCTATCATCTGTATCTGTCCTCTTCTTCTGCATTAGCAGAAGAAGCTTTGATCATATCCCAACTCCTCTGAGAAACATCCTTCTTTCTCTGTCACCTTCCTGTATTCTCCTCATGGTATTATTCCATTGAACTCATATTTAATAGGACCCTTAAGATTTAAAAAAAAAAAAGCCCTCTCAATCTACTCGGCCTTCCCTATAAATTGCCATCCTATCATTGACTTCTTTTCATTCTTGTCATACTTCAAATTATAAATCCCACTTCTTCCATTTCCATGTCCATTCCCCATTTGACCCCACGCACTGCTCCTCAGCACCTTTTTCTCCAAAATCCCTAGTCTCTTGGTTCTATTCACTCATACACTTGTCCCTAACCTTTCTACACTTTCTAGAGACCTTTGCATCTTTGACTTCCATACATCTGTGCAGTCAAGATGACCCTATTTCCAAGGACCCACTGCTTATGTCTCCTTAGTTGGCTACTATTCTTCCACCTCTCCAATGTGAACACCCATGGATTGAACCCAACTCCCTATGACAGCGCTTGCTGTTTCCTGCAACTGGTGATTCTCTGCTGCCCCCTGCTGGCCAAGTTCACACTAAATCACAGCAGGGCCTCACTGGACCTTATCTGGAAAACCGCCTAGTTGTTTTCAAACTCTCTCATAGCTTCTGACCTCACCCCAGTTTCAGCTTTCCTTACCAGTCATAGGATTAGTCCAAACAGACTGGCCTGTCATCCCTTCAGAGCTCTGTCCCAAGATGTAGTTATTTTCCTCCTGTGACCTTTTTCTCTTCCACGTTTTTCAGCTTACCTCTACTCAAAACTTGGGGGGCTTCTGTGACATCTTGTTATTATTGGTTGTTAATGAATCCTTGTTGAGACTTCTTTTGTAACCCAGTAAACCTTTCTTTACCTCACCTGTCTGAATTCTGTCTGTCCTTTAAAAGTGAAGGGGCCCTAGGCACCCTGAGCATAGCAAACATGGCTCTGGAGGGCCTTGCACTTCCTCCATTCCCTCTGCCTTGATAAAAACCATTTCACTACATTCCTAAAGCTAGACACTAAGGTCTGTTCCCTTTTTTGGACACTTCCTCCTTCTGGGGCTGACTACCAAGGTCCAGCTATCACAATATTGAAGTCCAACAATCAAAAGCCCCCTTTGCTCACCTAATTAAAATGCCCAATTAAAATTAAATACCTCATCCTAACATGGGATTTCCTCTTTTAGCTTTATAAAGTGTCATTTGCCTATGGGCCACTTCTGTCTCTTTTCTACAAAGAAGCAGTCCTTTGTCCTTCCAGGGCAAACATCTCTCCTCCCTCTCCCTTGTTCCTTTCTCTTCTCCCCCATCCTTTATCTCCTGTGTCTTATTTCCTGATGTCTGTCCCTCTGGGGCAGATAAATCTCCTTTGTGTTGAGAACTTGGTCTTGGTATGCCTTGTACCTATGGCACTGCTTTCAATACGATTCTAGTTTTCTTCGGGTTGAACAGTTTCCCTGTCTCTAATGGGGTCTGTAATAGTTAAATTCATCTGTTTGGAAAACTGTCTCTCTTGCCCTTGAGCTGTACCACCTTGGTGGAGGAGTGGCAAGAGTGAAATAAATCTGGTTTTCTTAGACTTTACATCTATTTTTCCCCATTTACTAATAATATGTATCGTTTCTGCTAGACTCCCAGACTCCCATTTATGGGAATTGTCAAAGTTTCACACTTCTCCAGGGAAACAACTGAGGGGACTCCTATTCTGCCATCTTGCTGGTGTGCCTGGCCACCTAGATTCTCCAACAAGTGTTATTCCCAAGTTCTTACTCCATAAGAGCATAGTGGCTTTCCTTCCTGAATCTGGAAGAGCTGATTTTGAAATGACAATCTCATTCAAACCTGCTGAGCCTACCGAATCAAGATGAGTCCTGCAGTATCTGATTGGCTCTCAGCATCAATAAGGGAATGGAACTTTTGGGTCAGATTGGTTTTATGAAAACATTTTAAATATAATTACTCATATTGGCTGTGAAAAATAATACTGAAAAACTAAGTGAGGTTGTTTTTACTTTGTATATGATATAAGCATGATAACAATGAATAAAGATTCCTTATGAAGAGAAGACCCAAATAGTCCTGAAAAAAACACATTATTTTGTGCCATTTGCTCAAAAGGCTGACTCCTGGAACCATGGCAAAGGACAATGAAAGAAAGAACCAAAAGAAGACACTGAAGAAATGATGGACATACAGGGAAAATCTGGGGTCAGGTAGGTTATCTGGTGCGTGGCACCAAATACTATGTCAATCCAGACTTCACTGTATTTATTAGGTACAGCACAGGGACACAAGTTAACTAGTCTTTGTAGGAGGTCTCTGTAGGAGAAAAGTATCCAGCTTCAAAACATGCTCTAGGAGGAATCTGCCATTGATAGTTTTTGCACATACAGGGCAGTCATTTATAAACATTGGAACATGGATCAGAGGACAGTTCAAGTTGCATTTCAGATCCTGACCTGAGGGAAAGGTTTGCCAATTTCCCATGGGTCTGAGGCCTTGGTTCTTGAACGGACCAGCTCATGTTGAGCAATTCATTCATTTAGAACTTTTTCTGCTCTTTACACATTCATTCAGGACTCTTCTGCACCCTATAATTTGGGAATAAATTGATAAGGCTATTTTAAGAACATTTAAACAGGGCTACAAAGATAGCCCAGCTGTTAAGACAGGACCAGGGTTCTATTACCAGGATCCACAACCCATCTGTAACTCCATAAGATTCAGCATCTTTTTCTAGTTTCCAAGGGCACTACATGTAAGTTCTGCATAGATAAGCATTCAGGGTACCTGTGTCCATACAGGTATCACTAAGTGATTGCAGTGGGTTTAAAAACAAAGCACATGAAGTTGAGAAAGAAAAGTAATGGAGACATGGGGGAGGAATTAGGGGGCATTGGGATGACTTTAATGAAAATATGCATGTATGAAATACAATACAAAGAAATTTTTAAAAAAGAATGTTACATGCATTCAGTAATGAAACAAAAACAAATAAGAACAATACACATAACATTCTTTTTTTATGGACATATGATTGAATCAATGCCTTTTTAATAGCCCTGGTGGAATAAGCACTCCAAAGTTACTCTATTTTACCATTTATGTGCATATAATAGTAAAGAAAGCTTTGTTCATAGGTACTCAATTTAAATGTGTACATTTAAAATTAACTTAGTTTTTAAAATATCCTTAGGCTGGAGAGACAATTCATTCAGTATAGCACTTACCATACTAGTTCAAGCCTGAGATCAAATCCCCAGAGACACAGAAAAGGCAGGCATGACAGCATTTGTCTCTAATCCCAGAAAAGAGAGTGGCAGAAACAAGAAGATGCCTGGAGTGTTCTGGAAAGCCACTTTGCCCAATCAGCAAGCTCCAAGTTCAATAAGAGACCCTTCCTCAAAAAATAGGGTGTGGTAGCATATATGTAACCACTAAGGAAATAGAAGCAGTCACTAAAGTCTCCCAACCAAAAAAAGCCTAAGACCAGATTGTTTTAGCTCAGAATTTTACCAGACTTTCAAAGAAGACCTAATACCAATATTCTTCAAACTATTTCACAAAATAGAAACAGAAAAAAAATTGGCAAACTCTTTCTATGAGGTCACAGTCACTCTGATACCTAAACCACACAAAGACTCAACAAAGAAAGAGAAATGTAGACCAATTTCCCTTATGAACATTGATGCAAAAATACTCAATAAAATACTTGCAAACCAAATCCAAGAACACATTAAAAACATCATCCACCATGATCAAGTAGGCTTCATCCTAGGGATGCAGGGATGGCTCAACATCTGAAAATTCATCAATGTAATCTACCATTTAAACAAACTGGGGAAAAAAAACACATGATCATCTCATTAGATGCTGAAAAAGCCTGTAACAAAATACAACATCCCTTCATGTTAAAAAGTCTTGGAGAGATCAGGGATACAAGAGAATTGTCCAAACACAATAAAGGCAATATATAGCAAGCTGATAGCCAACATCAAATTAAATGAAAATAAAATTATAACAATTTCATTAAAATCAGGGACAAGACAAAGGTTCCTACTCTCTCCATATGTCTTCAACATAGTACTTGACGTTCTAGCTAGAGCAGTAAGACAACTAAAAGAGATCAAGGAGATACAAATTGGAAAGGAAGAAGTCAAAGTATCCCTATTTATAGATATGATAGTATACATAAGTGACCCAAAAAATTCCACCAGAGAACTCCTACAACTGATAAACTCTTTCAGTAAAGTGGATGGATAGAAAATTAACTAAAACACAAGCACACACGCACACTAAGCCAGTTGTCTATCATTTCTTAGTTTTGGAAGCAGCTGGCTCTGCACTTCCTGTATATTCAGATATATTTATCCTTCTCAGGTCTCTGATGTGGTTGAAGACTACATAGTTAAATTTTAAGTTGTTTAGGAATTAAAAGGATATTCTAGATCTAAGAAGGTATTTTTAAGTTGGTAATGCAAATTAGAGTGGAAACTGAGGTATAGAACTTTAACTCATTGAGATAGCTAGATAATAGAATAATATCAGTTGCCAAATACATATGGACTGGACATTGGGAATGTATGTTATACCATATACTTTTTATAATTGTGGTCTAATTATTCATATTGTTTTGTATTGTATTTATTGTTATAAGAAAAAGAGACTTTTATTGGACTAAAAGGGGGAGGTGGGGGGGAAGATACAATTTAAATTTTTAAAATGCAGATAGGAAGGTGGGGGGAAGAGGGTAGAAGAGTGGGACCTGGAGGGGGGGGGGACTATGATTGAGATGTAACTTGAAGAAATAAATAAATGTAAAAAAAAAAAACAGTAGTTCTCTTACAAAATGATAAATGGGCTGGGAAGAAAATCAGCAAAACATCACCTTTCACAATTGCCACAATTAATATAAAATATCTTGGTGTAACTCTAACCAAGCAAGTGAAAATCTGTATAACAAGAACAAGTCTTTGAAGAAAGAAATTGAAGAAGTTATCATAAGATGGAAAGATCTCCCATGCTCATGGATTGGTAGGATTAACATAGTAAAAATGACCATCTTACCAAAGGCAATTCAATGCAATTCTCTTCAAAATTGCAACACAATTATTTACAAACCTTCAAAGAACAATTCTTAACTTCAATTGGGAAAAAAAAATCACACACAGGATATCTGAAACAATCCTGTACACTAAAAGAAGTTCTGGAGGTATTACCATCCCTGATTTCAAGCTGTACTACAAGCCATAGTAATAAAAACCACATGATATAGTCATAAAAAAGAAAGGTTAATAAGTGGAGTTGATTCAAAAAGCCAGAAGTAAACCCACACACCTACAGACACTTGATTTTTTACAAAGAATCCAGAATTGTACAATGAAAAAAAGAAAGCATCTTCAGCAAATGGTGCTGGTCTAACTAGATGTCTGCATGTAGAAGGATGCAAGTAGATCCATATTTATAATCCTGCACAAGCCTCAAGTCCAAGCGAATCAAAGACCTCAACATAAAACTGGATAAACTAAATCTGATAGAAGAGAAAGTGGGGAATAGCCTTGAAATCAATGGCAAAGAAGACAACTTCCTGAAAAGAACACCAATAGCTCAGGCACCAAGATCAACAATTAATAAATGGGATCTCATGAAACTGAAAAGTTTCTGTTAAGCAAAGGACAAAGTCAAAAGGACAAAATGGCAGCCTACAGAACAGGAAAAGATCTTTACAAACCTAGATCTGACAGAGTGTTAATATCCAAAATATATTAACCCAATTTTAAAATGAGGTACAGAGCTATGATGGGGTGATGTTATGCATTCTATATGTTAATTAATTGGTCCCAGAGGCCTGCTTGCTGTCTGTTACTTTCTCTAATTGGTTAAATAAATGTTGAGGCCTGAGATTGGTCAAAGATAGAGGTAGGCGGGACTAAGATGTGGACTTCTGAAGCAGAGAAGTTCTTGGGTAGAAGCCACCAGTAGCCAGAAAAAGTCTCCAGAAGAAGGTAGGAGAAACCTTCAGATGGGGTAGACAGTAGAAGCCTCTGGTAGAATCCAGGACAAGCAGCTGGAGCAGGAAGGTGACACAAACCATGGAGTAGATGAAAGAAGATCATTCAGTGTGGCCTGGAACATCAGCATAACATGGAAAATAACAATCCAAGGGGATATATGTATATATTGGGGTCTCATATTTGGGGAATAGAATTCAGAACTAATTTAGATGGGGTAAGATTGTACAATCCAGGCTAAGGCTTGTTAAAATCCATGTGGTTTCTGTGTGCCCCCTTATAATAGCGGGTTTAGGATTAACAACTGCCGACCAATTAAATACAATTTAAATATAAGTAAATAATTTAATTAGCCATTTTCTACAGAGCTAAATAGAGAATTCTCAACAAAGGAATCTTCAATGGCCAAGAGGCACATTTAAAAAAAAATGTTCAACATCCTTAGTCATCAAGGAAATGCAAATCAAAATGACTCTGAGGTTCCATCAGAAAGATCAAATACTCAGAAGACAATACACACTAGCAAGGATGAAGGAAAAAAAGGAACACTTTCCATTGCTGGTGAGAATGTGAAATTGTTCAACCACTTTCAATTTGGTAGTTTCTCAGAAATTTGGGAATAGATCTACCTCAAGACCCAGTTATATCACTCCTGGGCATATACCCAAAAGATACTCCACCATACCACAAGACTACTTACTCAAATATGTTCATAGTAGCTTTATTCATAATAGCTAGATAGTGGAAACAATGTAGATGTCCCTCAACCAAAGAATAGATAAAGAAAATATGGTATATTTACACAATGGAATATTACTCAGCTATTAAAAACAATGACAACACAAAATTTTCAGGCAAATGGATGGAACTAGAAAAGATCATCCTGAGTGAGGTAGTGCAGACTCAGAAAGCAAATATGGTATGTACTCATTTATAAATGGTTATTAGTCATAAAGTACAGGATAACCATGCTACAATCCATAGACTCAAAGAAGCTAAGTAAGCTAGAAACCTAAGACAATACTCCCCAGAATCTATGAGTGACTCTAGCTAAGAATCCTAGCAATAGGGCACATGGAAAATGAAGCAGTCACTTCCTGTAACCAGGTAAGACTTCCAATGGAAAAACTGTATATACATATGTATATGGTAGATCTGTTGACTACACACATACACACTTGCATGTACTTGTGTACAGAAACATACGAACATGTGTATATACACATTTACAAACACATACACACTCTGTCTTTATGTAGATGATAACCAATGTAAGCTAAATACACATATAATTGAAGAAGGGGGTTAAAGTTCACATTGTTGCTCCTTTTGATTCCTTTAGCAAGCTCCTAGTAATCCTTCAGATTACAAAGGGCTTCTCAAGATACCTAAGCAAAAACCATCTCTCCCGATCACATGCCATGATTCCCACAGTGCTCTCATCAGAGACCTATGAAAAACTTAATAAGGTAGCCCTGAGGGAAGACTGATCTTTCTAGAAGGACTCCTTCAGAAAATGATGCCTCTCACCTTTAACGAGCTCATAAACCATCTGGATTCCTTGATAAATGCAAATGCACACTCAGTTAGACCAGGAAGGAGCCCGCGGCTGCGTTTCTAACTTCCTCTCTGGGGCCATTGCTATGAACAATACACTCCAAGAGGCACGGTCCTAAGGCGTCTCTCACCTCATGTGCTAACAGAAAGTAGCTTTTTATGAATTTCAAATTCAATGCTCTTCATAATATTATATGTGTAACATGGGTATTTTATGTTCTTTGTAAACAAACTTCTTCAAACTGAAGTGACATTTAAAATCATTAAGGAAAAGAACAAGAGTAAAGCTCCAGAATATTCTTTGAAAAAAAAAAGTAAGAAAGAAAAGAGTCTATGAAAGTACAGGGCATAATCAGGTCTGTTTGGAGAGGTCCTTCAGTCTGGGTGTTTGCCTGACATGGGGAGTTAGCTTTTATACCAGGTAACACAAGATGGTTACTAAGTACTTAAATCTAAAAGTATTTCTGAAGGTCCACAATTGCCCAGTTGAATTGCTTTTAATGCCATTGGATCATCATTATACTGCCCCACAGGGAATTAAAACAAAACATAGACATGTATCCAAATGGGCTTAGAAGAAAGCGTGTTGTCCCATCTCCTGTTTTAATTAGATATGTCTTATATAAGAAACATATAAATGCAGACTCTGTGGTTTCTCAGCAAGGCTACAGCACTAAGTAAATCCACTGGAGTATTATTTTGTTTGCTTTTTCTCCCTTAATTAAGTTTTTAAAGTTTCCTTAGCTCACTGTGTGGCTGCTTCAGTTTTGGCAGCTCGGTTTGTGGTGAAGGGTTGAGAGAACACACACCAGTCTCCCCTCTCCTCTCCTAACTACACCTCCTATGCAGCTAGATGGAAATGCAGAATAAACAGGAGAGGGAAACATCCATCTCCACACTAGACGCCTTCATAGAAATCCCCTCATATCATGCTTAAGAAAAACTCATCATTAATGGTAATGCAAGAGGGTGCTCAAAACTTTACCAACTGTGCAGAAAGCTTTCCAAGGCCTATGGAAAATAGGATGGTATCCAATTCTACAATGCCAACATATTCAAGTATTTTTCTGGCTCAGGCACTATCTTCAACATAGATCTCTGGACAGGAGGCTCCTTCAGAAACCAACTTCAACGGCTGCAGTGCTTGGCTAGCCAGATAACCCAAAAGAAGCAGCACAGTGCCCGGGCTTCTCTCCTCTTTGTAAAGGCCTAAGAGAGAAACCCAGGGTTGACAAATGGCATATGCTGCTAATGGCTGTGTAAATTAGAAAGCTGAATAATTTCAAATTTTGTTTACTCTCACTTTTTTGCTTTAGTTTAATATCAATCAATTAATTAATTATGTAATGTAAAACTGAGAACAAACAGTAATATATATATAATACAAAGTATGCTTGCAGGTATAACTAGCTTCTCATATATACACTTAAGCTATATGACTCACACAAGGTGTAGATACGCATTTTATATTTATATTTGTTTTTGCTTTGTTTGAGAATATGGGAAGGAAGAAAACTTAGCAGACTTATATAGCAACCTTCAATTTATGATTTGGCTCTCCAGATTATTTACTTGAGTTATATGCACATAAATTCACATGTAAACTAAGATATACATAGAAAAAGAAGAAGAAATATACCTAAATATTAATGTTGATTATTTAATAATAAAATTAGTTGATTTTTAATTCCCTTTTATGATCTTTTTCTGCTTCCTTCTTCTAAAATCTCTGAATATTTTAAAATAAAACTAAGCCTGGAGAGACGTCTCAGCAGGGAAAAGCATCTACTGCATGAGCAGGAGGACCTGAGGTTTATTCCCAGCTCTTGGGTAAAAAAGCAGGGTGTGATTGTGCAACCCATGATCCCAGTACTCCTACTGCAACACAGGAAGTTGAAGCAGGGGAACTTTCTGGAAGCTCCTAGGCTGACAAGCCTGGAATACACAGCCCAGTAGCAGAGACAGCAAAACAGACACTGCCTCACCATGGTGGAACCTAAAAGGTATCCTCTAATATGTGCATGTGCACGTTCACATACACACACACACAACAACAAATTAAATAAACAAATAAAAGGGTCTGGAAAGATAGTTCAGTGATTAAAAGCACAGGCTGCTCTTTCAGAGAACTTGTCTCCAATTCCCAGCACCAACATCATGACTCACAATCACCTGTAACCACAGTTCCAGGGGATCCAAGTTCCTCTTCCAGCCTCTGAGGTTTCCAGGCACATATGTTGTGTTCACAGACACAGATGGAGGTAAAACACCCACACAGATGAAGTTAAATCTAAAAAAAATTAACATATAAAGCAATAAACAAATTGAACATGAAGACAATGTTACAATCAAAAGTATGTGCTTTTCTTGATGACTCAAACCTTATAATTGCTTTGCACTGATTACTTAATTCAGTCATTCAGTTCAATTTATTACCATCTTCTCTTTACCATGTACCATGGTTGCCATTGGGGATTCACTGATACACATTACCTGCATTTCACTCACTGTTTTGCTTGCTTGTTTTGATATGAGGGATGAACCCAGTGCTCTCTGTGCTCTCCCCAAGAGCTCAACCATGGACCTACATCCTAGTCCTTGTACTACATGGTTTTTTTTTAATGTTTATTTATTACCTCAATTTACATCTCCATCAAAGTTCCCTTCCTCCACCACACTCTCACACCCTCCAACCCTCTCCCCTTTCTGCCACCTATCCTATTCCTCTGGTGTGGGTTGCCCTGCATATCAGCCCTCCTCAGTTCAGCAGCCATATGAGGACTGAGAGCTTCCTCTTACACTGGGGGCCTACATGGCAGCTACACTAGGGCAAAGTGTCTCATTGACAAGTAACAAAGTCTATGTTCCTGTTCCTTTTGATGTGTTGGTTCCAGGATAGTTATCCTGTACTAGATGGCTAAAATCCAGTTATAAGTGAGTAGATGTCATGTACATCTTTTTGGGTCTAGGTTAGCTCACTCAGGATGAGCTTTTCCAATTCCATCCATTTGGCAGCAAATTGCATGATTTCCTTGTTTCTGATAGCTGAGTACTATTCCATTGTGTAGATGTACCACAGTTTTTTATCCATTCTTCAGTTGAGGGACATCTGGGTTGTTTCCACTTTCTAGCTATTACAAATAAAGTTTCTATGAACATAGTTGAGGAGATGTTCTTGTGTTTTGGTGAGGAATCATTTGGATGTATGCCCAGAAGTGGTATGGCTGAGTCTTGAGGTAGAGCTATTCCAAATTTTCTAATATATCACCAGACGTACATGTTTTAAACTAACAAGTATCTCACTAAATGTTTTCCATTTGGCTAACAGAAGGAAACTGGAAATACAGGCTCCAAGAGACTCTCACTCCTGTAGTAGATCTTTCTTGCTCTCTTGGCTTTCCTGACAAAGAATGATTCTAGCAAAGTGATCATTTTTTGCTTGTTTTGCCCTTGAATGAAAAAGAATCATCACTTAATGATACAGGAATTACTACCTTAGTCAAAAAAAAAAAAAACAGGTATATACATGTTGTACCTATTTTTTCAGGACTTTTTGTTTAGGGCTGCTTACAGTATAGAAGCATCCATACTCCTCTGGGGCATAGGTAGGACTGAGAAACTGATGGTGAACCATTTGTTCCCTCCCTGTTGAAGACCCTTGTATCTAGAAAGTTCCAGAAGATGCTCTGAGAGGGCAGGCACATCCAACAGAACAAACAAAAACTGATCAAACACTCAGAAACCAAAGTCTAACAAAGATGCTTAGGTAGGCAAATATTGACCTTCAAAACAGAACTTCTGTGGATGCCCTGGGTTCCAGAAAAAAAATCACTGTGATTAACGTCTTTCATCTAACATTTAAATAATAATGCTGCTAAGTAGTGTCCCTGCTCTGTCTAGGTATGGGGTGCAATTTAAGAATAGAAAAGGCAGAGCAAGAACTGTGTAGCTGAGTCCTTCTTTAACTGCTGTGCACAAAACCCATGAAAGCTTAAAACATATCTTTTTTTTTTTTTTTTTGAACCCTATAGTTTAGGGCAGTTTCTCTACATAACACTGACAACCAAGACAGACACCAAAAGTACAGAGCCTACTATCCAATTTTGCCTGTGACCATAAGCCTGTTGCCTAACAAATTGAACTACACATCACAGAGTTTGAAATCAAGGATCCTAGTCTGTATCCCTTCATCTATCTTGATTTTTTGGTATTCCTTAAAGGATGACTTTAGGAAATTCACTTTGAGGGACTAGTGAGATGGCTCATTGGTTAAGAGCATCTTCTCTTCTTGTAGAGGACCCAGGTTTGGTTACCAGCACCCAGATAGCAGTTTTTAACCAGCCCTTAACTCCAGTTCCAAGGGATTTGATCCCCTCTTCTGGCCTCCAAGGGTGCCATGTATGCACACAGTGAGCATACATACATACATACATACACATAGGCAAAACACTCCTATATATAGAATAAAAATAATAAACATTTTTAAGTAATAAAAAGAAGTAATTCTCTTTGTTTTCAAAGCTCACATCTACACACTTAAAGGAATGCATCTGTGTTTCCCATGTGGCTTTTATAAAGGTTGTCAAGTCATCAGGACACAATGGGAACAATCTTCCCAAGGAAGGTGGTTAGCAAATGCAGCCTGTCACTCAGTGTCTGTCCTCATGTCTGCCCATCTTCATGAAAGCCTTGTAAGATGCTTCTGCTGTGGGAAGTGGGTGACAGTCCACTGACTGACTTATCTCTAACACACCCCAACAAACTCGATAAAGACTCTGAAAGACTCTGATAATTCTCAGACACCTTGGACTTGTAAAGTTACACAGCAAGAGCACTAGCCTCCCCTCAACAAAGAGATGTATGCTGCCATTCTGAGTCTCTAGTCTCTTTCTTCATGGGACCAGGCCCCTTGGTTTTCAATAAAAGAAACCATAGAAACCTCTCCCGAAGGTCTTTTCATGGTGGTGGGTGTCTGTGAGGCCTCAGAGAAACGTATGTGGTCAGGATCAGTTCTTCCATCCCCACAGCTCTTTCCAAAATCTTTCTTTTGGCAGTTAATAAATCTCTTATAATCCCTCTGGAAATATAATTTCCCAGACAATAATCACCCTGGAAATAAGCCAGCAAAGAATACAAAGCTATGTCCCAGGAAAGCCATGTCTGAGGTTCTCATTCCAGTCCAATCCTGATGTTATGGTGACTCCTGAGGGGAAACTTCACATTTCATAATGAAACCAGGCTTTGTGGCTGCTCAACATGGATGGCCCCATAACCAGGTGGGAAATAACTGTTCAGGGATAGGTCTGAACCATGGGTCACTCCCAATGTGCAAGAATATGAAGAAAATATTGAAAATTAATTATCTTCTTGTCTGTTTAGATATTTGTCCTGTCACTAGCCAAAAAAAAAAAAAAAACAGAATTGGAAATAGCCTCTCCCCTGAAGAGTAAAATTGAGAATGCTTTCTAAAAATAATGTATAGACTGTTACATATATGCAGTATGATTTGTTAATCTGTAAATTTTAAATGAAAGCCTTGAGTAGGTTCTTTATCAGTTAAAAAGGCCAACCAGCATACCTCAATATTTTCAAAACAGAAAGATGGACACTGATCATTGACTCTGAACTAAGTAGAATTCTGGAAATGTAATACAGCTTTATTGTACTCAATGCACAAGATTTTTATTGCATCAAAATAACTAATAACACAGAAAGATGCTAACTTAAATAAGTGAATTGTGTTTCAAAAGCTATGTTTTAGGTGATAATCTCCTCCCACTTTTGCTAGAATAAGAACACAAAGACGTGTCTTGCTTCAGGCTTGCATAAAATCCATTCAATATTTAAAAATCTATTTTGGAGGTAGCAAGATGCTTAAGCAGGTAAAAGTGCATACTGCCCAACTCTTTTGACCTGATTTTGATCCCCGAGATAAAGGTAGAAAGCCAAATGAACTAGCGCATTTGTAATCCCAGCACCAGCAACCTAAAACTATGTGAGAGCTGAAGACAGAAGGATCATCCAGAAGCCTGCACACACAATGCACTGGTGGCAGAAATCACAAAAGAGATCCTGCCCCAAAAAACAAGGTGAAAGGAGAGAACCAACTCCCAAAAAGTAAAGTTATTCTCTGACCTCCACATGTGTACTATGCTCCTCACCTACCTCACAATTCCCTCCATACTAAATACAAAGATAAAACTTTAAAAATCTAATATATGTCAACACTTAATTTTAAAGGCTACTTTGATTCTCCATGGTAAAAGTATTTAAAATACTCATATGAGAACCAGAGAGAAGATGCATATTTTGATAGATTAATCACTTGAACTATTAGTAAATTTTAAAGTGACATTTTCCTGCTATTATAATCTGTAAGTCTTTCAGGCCCCTTAGTGGGAGCATTCAGGAATCTATTCTGAGCCATTTAATGTCTGTTAACAGATCTGCCCTGGCTTCTTATTGGCATGCATTCCTGTACCACCCACGGAGACCTCCAAAGGCGGATCCAAGGACTGCTGAGCTGGAAACGCTGTTTTTGTGTAATTCTGCCAATGACCACTCTTAAACCTCAAAAGAATGAAAGGAGAGCAAAGATATGCAGAAATATATGTATTTTTAAAGCTCTGAGGCTGCTTGCATGAGTCTTCTGTTCTGTCCCCTGTGCTGCCTGGGCCCTGAAAGCTCCAGACCCCCCTCAGTGCAGTTTTAAGCTGTCTGGTCTGGGTTCTGGGCATGATCTTTGGCTAAGCTGTATGTGCGTATGTACCAGCCTGTCAAGGGCTCACCCACTCCCCAAATCAGGGCTGACCACAGTCTGAAAAAGGAAATTTTCATTTGATGAAAAGAGTATGTGAGTCGTGAGCCCTAGGTCAAAATACTTTCCTGTACTGTCTTTCCATCCTTAAATAAGATCTGTATATACATAGCCTCCCACCTCCAGCAACTATGGATTAGCACACAATAAGCAAGGGGAAGATATAATAGACATTTGAACCTTGACTCTTGACTTTCCTGCCACTGCACCAACACTGAAAGCTTTGTTGTAGTTTGTACTTTCAATTTTGTTCAGCATTCTGAATTAAAGTGAGAAGAACACTGGCTAATTATAAGTTAATTTTGCCATAATTGGGGATAAATTAGACAATTGCTTAGTTCACAAAAATGTATTATTATCACGAATTAGGATTTGAGACTTTGAAAGGCGCTTTGAAATTACTTCCCATCCAAACCTCTTATTTTGGAGATGAAAAAAATTGAGGACCTGGTGTGATTAAATAGCCTCCCCAAGTTCAACCAACTAATTAAAAGCTAAGCAAGAACTAGATTCTATGTCTCCTGCTCCTCCATCAAAGTGTTTAGATTTGTTTCTATTATACCTCAGGTTTTAATTAGTTATAATAAGAAGTAGCAGTGATCCCGATTAAACAAAATGGTAAATAGACCTCCTGCCTTCTTACTTGGTTCTTTGGCTTTGCTTGATTTCTTTCATTATTTTTATATGCTCAGCAACGTCTAATGCTATTTTTCAGTAAAAATGTCTTTGAGCAAATAACACTGAACTGCTGGGAAAATGAACTGATCTGTCATTTGAGAAATAGCAGATGAATGCAAACATTACCATCATGGATAGTGAAGCCAGGTAGGCAGAGAATAAGTGTAGAGTTTAGCTTGCCTCCAAGACAACTTCAAAGCAGCTAGCTTAATTGATCCCACCTTACAGACTGTTACAGTCAGGATTCATTTAAGGCTGCATTTTTGCAGTGGGTTGTAAATGTTTGCTGTTGTTTAGGTGACTTGGTTGCAAGTTGTTAAATGGTCTTGATCAAGGAGAAAACAAAGTATAGGAGGTTAGATTCAAGTATTTCTCTCTCTTTTTCTTTTCTCAGTCCTTTCTTATGTAGAGAGAGAAGGGTTGAAAAGGAAAAAAGGATAGATATAGAAATAATATAGGAACAATAGGAAAAAGGTATATTATTTAATCTACTCTTATAGATCTTTGTATATTGATACAAAATTAAAGTTATATTTGGTTCCATTGATCTACATCCTAGTATACTGGTACAAATTAAGGTTATATTTTAGTTATAACATACTATGTATCAACTCTTTTAAGGTATTGTACCTATATAATTCTTAAAAGTGCAATGTGCTGTTGTAGTCATTCTGAAAGCTACTATTACAAACTTTAGGATAATTAAGATATGTCAGTTAATAGTCAATCAAATTTGTCATTTTGTTAGGTACTAGTTTAGTTAATCGTAGGTGTTTTCAAAGTTAAACAAATAGTAACTAGCTGTTAGTAAAAGTAACATTTGCCTATTCAAATATACTGAAATAGATAGCTGGTCTTCAAAAACCTCAGAGATCTATAGAATATAGATAGAATAAACCTCATTTAAAGATGTTTCATTAATTTAAGACTTTTTTGGGCAATGAAACATGTCAGCTCCCGGCAGCACCCCCATACTACTACAAAGATGACGATGAACATCAAAGAACCTCCTTATGGAGTTTGCTTCAAATATGACAAACAGCCTCTGAGCAAGAAACTGCCCTTAGCTCAAATGCTGATAGTATGCTGTCCAAACTGTGGCCAAGCAGGACTCAAAGACAGTCACCTGTCAAACTCTGCCAGGACAAGGTAGAGAAGGCCTTCATATTTCCTGCTTCACAGAATAATCTGTGAGATATTCTGGATATTTGGATATCCTGTAGGATAAAGAGGTGGATGCTCCAACACTGCAGAGGAAACTTGAGTGACTGTCCATATGGCCCACATTCCCTGCCATTTCTATAGTTTCCGTAGCTGCTTGCTCTGTGCTTCCTGTTTGTTCAGATTATATTTATCCTTCTCTGGTCCTTAATGGTGTTGAAGACTAGATAGTTATAGTTTCACGGTTAGGTTTAGGTTGTTTAAGAAAGATTTGAGGAAATTGTTTTAAACTCTAAAAAGATGTTTTTTGGTTGATAATGCAAGTTATGACAGGAAGATCACTTAGGTACAGAACTCTGGACTTAACAAAATAGGATAGATAGTAGAGTACTTTCTCACAGGTTGCTAAATACAAATGGACTGGACATTGTGAATCTAATTCTTTCCAGATAGTATTTAGTTTCCTGATGTTAGAGAAAGAGCTTTCATTCAGACAAAGAGGGAAATGATGGAGGATATTTGATCATATTGTGAACTCCAAGACTGTGAAATGGAAAAATCCATTTCTAATTGTGGTATGTCTCAGCCTTTGATCCTAGAGCTTTTTGTTTACTGTAAACAAATACTTGTGCTGTGACTTAACCCTAGCAAGCACCTTTAATCCAAGAGTTCAATAAATTCAACCATAGGACAAGAGGTGGAGCAAGTAACCTGCTGACAGGGAGTGAACATAAGTAAACAGAAAGGAGGATATGGAGGAGGAGGAGGAGGAGGAGGAGGAGGAGGAGGGTATTTAAGACAGTGTGATGGAGAAAGAAATTTTTCCTTTTGGGGTGTCAGTGGAGTGGGAAGGTCAACTGGGTGCTTTCGCTGCCTCTCTGAGCTAACAGATTTTCACCCCAGTCCAAAAAAAAAGAAAAGAAAAAGAAGAAGAGAGTAGTGCTTAGTTTTCTATTTTTGTACCACAAAGAACAAACTACATGGAGGCAGAAGAGACTTAACAGGAAAACACCAACCATGGTGTTAGTCGCACCATAGGGATAAGCCAGTGCTTCTTCTTATTGTCCTTCTCAGGTTCTTAATAAAACAAATCTCACAATTTGTTCTTCTGTCTAAGATGTGATATATAAATCATCTTCCATATCTATGGTATGCCTAGACCTGAGAACTTGAGGTTTTGGATGCTAATTATATTTAAACACAATAGTATCATCAGAGAGAACTTTGAACAGAGAACCATGGCACCGTTGTTTCTAGTCTTGGGCTGTTAATACCATATTTGATTTTTAAACAGTTATATGAAACCATGAATGATTCTCTTTGTCTCTTTCAACTTTACAATCATGTGGTTTTCTCCTTGTTTGTGTATTTTGTAAGTTTTCATTGTTTTTGAGACAGAGTCTGGCTCTATAGCCTAGTCTGGACTGTAAATCCTAATCCCCCTGCCTTAGTTCTCCAAATGCTGGAATTACAGGCATACACATCACTCCCAGATTTGTTGTTCTTTCTCAATAGAGTAAGAAGATATTTATTAAATACTTACCCAAGTGTCTGTTACTCTTTAAAGAAAGTGACTGTCTTGTTTAAACAAATTTATCGTACCATGTTTCTTGGTCTTCTTTACAGGGCTAACACAATATACCACAGATGGTGAAAATTACAAAAGAAGGAGGAGGTAGAGAAGAAGAAGGCTTTCCACATTATTAAAGGTTGGGAACACATTCCCAGTATCTTCCCAGGAGGGTCTTTGTGCTGTGTCCTAACATGACAGAAGACAACCAAATGCTGGGAGACAGAGGACCCAAGCTTTTATAGAAGACACTTCAACTAAATCTCTCCCTCAGTCCTGTGGTTAATCTACTCATGAGTATATAACCCTTGTGACTAGATCACCCCTTAAAGATCATATTCTCCAATTCTATCATAAAGGCAATTAAGTTTCAACATGAGTTTCAGAAGGGACATTCAAACCCTGTACTTTGTTCTTGTCATCATAAGTATAAGATGATTAACTAGTCACTTGTTGGACACCAAGAGGGGAAGGGATATGAAAAAGAAATGCTAGGATCTCTGCCCTTGATGACTAATTTTTCTCCTTCCTTTCCTAACATTGTTTTTGTTGTTTCTGCTGTTAGCATTGTTAATTGACATATAATAATGGGACTTATTGTGGCTTAGAAAACTGTCTGGGAGACAGAACTGGCATATACATAATATTAACATCATGTTGATGACAAAGGTTTACATGGAAGACAGTCACTTTTATTTTGACAATGTTTTTTTAATTTAAAAGTATGAAATTTGTTATATAATGTCGTCTGAGTGTGTTTGTGTTGGTGCATATGTGTGTGAAGATTAGTTTGCATATTTGTGCACACAATATATATATTGTGTGAGTGTAAGTGTATGTGTTAGTATGTGCGAATGTGTGTGTATGTACATGTGTGAAAGTGTGTGAGTATGTGTATGTGCGAATGTGTGAGTGTGTATGAGTATGTATATGTGTAAATGTGTGA
The DNA here is from genome assembly GCA_907164525.1 of Lophiomys imhausi. NCBI lineage: Eukaryota > Metazoa > Chordata > Mammalia > Rodentia > Muridae > Lophiomys > Lophiomys imhausi. The sequence goes on along the minus strand of CAJQZJ010000348.1, from coordinate 411,884 downwards.
TAATGTGTTAGTGAGTATGTAAGTGTGTGTACATAAGTGTGTGTGCAATCATCTGCACTCATGCAACAGTGGGCATGTGGAAATTAGAGGCTCACTTGTGGGAGTTGGTTCCTTCCTTTCACCCAGTGGGTCATGGGGATTGAACTCAAGCCTTAAAGCTTCTCAGCAAATGCCTTTAGTAGTTGAGCCATCTGAACCTTGATTTTGTTTTGGCCTTGTTTTTGAAAATAGGGTCTCTAATGTGCCTGGAGCTCACTGAGTATACTAATGAGGCAGGTCAGCTAGTGCTCGCTCTGCTTGAAAAATTCTAGGATTATAAGAAAATGCTATAACACTCTACCTTTTTTAATCTTGAGCTCTAGGGAGGGAATTCAGGTCCTTTACTGACTATGAATTCTTTTTGGCTCAAGTTAAATGACTTTGAACTCAATAAACACTCAGAAAAAGTAAATGTGACTAAGAATAGAAATGCGTAAATATTCTGATATAGAGCAGCAAATCCAACTAAGCCAGTTACTACCTCACACATTGAGATGCTCATCTCCTACCCTGTTGAGACCATTTCCTTTGTGCCAGAAGGAACCTAGGAAAACATGGAGGGAGTAAGGATTAGACATGTTCACTTTGAGGCACTTCCATGTGGGACATGGGGACAGGCCCAAGCCCGGGGCTGAATGCATCTTGGTATATTGGCGGGGCACATGCCACTGGCTGGGGCTAGGCAGGTACAAGGCTCTCCTTCTCTCAGCCATACCCTAATCACATTCCAGCTATGAGGTTTAAACATCCTGTAGGCTCATTCCTTTCCTGGGGATTGTGGCAGCATCCCCAGTTTCTCTAGACTCCACTTTCCAGCTATGTTTTATACATTTTGGTTGGTGGAAGGAACACAACTAGGTAACCAACAAGCTCAAGAATATAAGCCTCTGTGCAGCGTGAGGTTCTGCACCCAACCCCAAATATCCCTGTCTGTGCTTGGAGGCCTTCCTTCTTTCTGAAGAAAACTTGTACCTGTGTTTCTTCAGACCCACTAGAGGCAGTGTATTCTAATATTGGCATTTAAAACTAACACAGCACAATACACAAATGAAGAGGAAAAATATGGCAAGCATTTAATGCTTTTTACTCCTTAGAGTGGCATTCAATAGCAAATGAATCATCATGACAGACAGGGTCAAGGAGAGAGGGAGACAATGGAAGAAGGCACTAAACCTGTATATGCACCTTTGGCAACATTTTCTTCAATGACTTTGGGTGTTGGGTCTTACATTTTTATCTTTAGTGAGTTCAAAAATATTATGTAGTCAGCCTCACAAAGAAAAATAAGAGTGTTGTCCTGGAAAAGTTTCCTAGCAGCCAGAAAGATGGCTTGTGGGTAAAAGTGCTTGCCTCCAAGTCTGAGGACCTCAACTTAATCACCAGGACTCAGAAGATGGAAGGAGATGACTGGCCCCTGCAAGCTTTCCTCTGACCTGCACACACACATAAACAAGAACGCACAAAGCATCCTGGCTCTTAAACTGTATCTCAGTGGGAAAGATTTAACGTACATTCTGAAAAACTTGAATCTAACCCACCAGTGCATAAACACAAACAAATGGAACAAAATCCATATATTTATTAGACATTTTAATGCCTTTTAGAAGATTGCCTTTTTTAGTGTTTATTTATTACTTCAAGTTACATCTCCATCACAGTGCCCTCTTCTACCCCTCCCAATCCTGCTCTTCCACCCTCTACCCCCTCTCCCTCCTATCCTACTCCTCCAGAGTGGAGAGTCCCTACAATATCAGTCCCCCACCCAGTTCAGCAGTCATATGACGGCTAATAGCTTCCTCGTGTACTGGGGACCTACATGGCAGCACCACTAGGGCAAAGTGTCCCACCAACAGGTAACAAAGTCTATGTTCCTGTTCCTTTTGGTGTGTTGGTTGCAGGATAGTTATCCTGTACTAGATGGCTAAAATCCAGTTATAAGTGAGTAGATGCCATGTGCATCTTTCTGAGTCTGGGTTAGCTCACTCAGGATGAGCTTTTCTAGTTCCATCCATTTGGCAGCAAATTGCATGATTTCCTTGTTTCTGATAGCTGAGTAGTATTCCATTGTGCAAATGTACTACAGTTTTTTATCCATTCTTCAATTGAGGGACATCTGGGTTATTTCCAGTTTCTAGCTATTACAAATAAGGCTGCCATGAAAATAGATGAGGATATGTCCTTGTGGTTTGGTGAGTAATCATTTGGATGTATACCCAGAAGTGGTATGGCTGGGTCTTGAGGTAGAGCTATTCCAAGTTTTCTAAGATATCGCCAGACTGTTTTCCATAGAGGTTGTACAAGCTTGCACTCCCACCAGCAATGGAGAAGTGTTCCCTTTTCTCCACAACCTTTCCAGCATGTGCTGTCATTTGAGTTTTTGAAATTGGCCATTCTGACAGGTGTGAGATGGAATCTCAGAATTGTCTTGAATTACATTTTTCTGATGACTAAAGATGTTGAGCATTTCTTCAAGTGTCTCACTGCCTTTGTGATTTTTCTTTTGTGAATTCTCAGTTTAGCTCTGTTTCCCATTTTTTGATTGAATTATTTTGTTTCTTGGTGTTTAATTTCTTGAGTTCTTTATAAATTATGGACATTAGCCTTCTGTCGGATGTGGGGTTGGTGAAGATCTTTTCCCAATCTATAGATTGGCGTTTTGTTCTAATGACAGTGTCCTTTGCCTTAGAGAAGCTTTTCATTTTCATGAAGTCCCATTTATTAATTGTTGGTCTTAGAACCTGGGCTGTTGGTGTTCTTTCTGTTCAGGAAATTGTCACCTGTGCCAATGAGTTCAAGGCTTTTCCCCACTTTCTCTTCTATTAGATTTAGTGTGTCTGGCTTTATGTTAAGGTCTTTGATCCACTTGGACTTAAGTTTTGTGCAAGGTGATAAGTATGGGTCTAATTTCATTCTCTTACATGTCGACATCCAGTTAGACCAGCACCATTTGTTGAAGATGCTGTCCTTTTTCCATTGTGCGGTTTTGGCTTCTTTGTCAAAAATTAAGTGACTATAGGTGTGTGGATTCATTTCTGGGTTATCAATTCAATTCCGTTATAATCAACTGGTCTGTTTCTATACCAATACCATGCTGTTTTTATTGCTATTTCTCTGTAGTATAGCTTGAAATCTGGGATGGTGATACCTCCAGATTTCTTTTTGTTTTGTTTTATTTTGTTTTGTTTTATTGTACAGGATTGATTTAGCTATTCTGGTTTTTTGTTGTTGTTGTTGTTGTTGTTGTTATTCCATATGAAGTTGAGAATTGTTTTTTTCTAGGTCTGTAAAGAGTTGTGTTGGTGTTTTGATAGGAATTTCATTGAATCTGTATATTGTTTTTGGTAGGATGGCCATTTTTATTATGTTGATCCTACCTATCCATGAGCAGGGGAGATCTTTCCATCTTCTGATGTCCTCTTCAAGGACTTGAAGTTCTTGTCATACAAGTCTTTCACTTGCTTCGTTGGAGTTACCACCAGGTATTTTATGTTGTTTGTGGCTATTGTGAAGGGTGTTGTTTCCCTAATTTCTTTCTCACCCCTTTTATCTTTTGTATAAAGAAAGGCTTCCAATTTTTTTTGAGTTAATTTTGTATCCAGCCACCTTGCTGAAGGTATTTATCAGTTGTATTAGTTCTCTGGAATTTTGGGGGCCACTTATGTATATTATCATATCATCTGCAAATAGGAATAATTTGACTTCTTCCTTTCCAATTTGTATCGCCTTGATCTCCTTTAGTTGTCTTATTGCTCTGGCTAGGACTTCAAGTACTATGTTGAAGATATATGGGGAGAGTGGGCATCCTTGCCTTGTCCCTGATTTTAGAGGAAATGCTTTAAGTTTCTCTCCATTTAATTTGATGTTGGCTACTGGCTTGCTGTATATTGCCTTTATTATTTCTAGGTATGATCCTTGTATGACAGCTCTCTCCAGGATTTTTAGCTTGAAGGGGTGTTGGATTTTGTCAAATGCTTTTTCAACGTGTAGGGAGATGATCATGTGGTTTTTTTCCTTCACTTTGTTTTTTGTGTGTTGAACCACCCCTGCATTCCTGGGATGAAGCCTACTTTATCATGGTGTATGATACTTTTGATGTGTTCTTGGATTCAGTTTGCCAGTATTTTTGCATCTATGTTCATGAGGGAGATTGGTCTTAAGTTCTCTTTCTTTGTTGGTTCTTTGTGTGGTTTAGGAATTAGGGTGACTGTGGAATCATCTAGAAGATTGTCTTTTTATGTCCCTTCATAAGAATAAATAAGCAGGGGATAGACCAATGGTTCAGTGGTTCCAAGTACTTGCTGCTCTCACAGGACCTGGTTTCCATCACCCACACAGTGGCTCACAAACGTTTGTGATTTCAGTTCCAGGGTGTCTGACTGACATTGCCTTCTAGCCTCTTAAGGTTCCAGGCACATGTGTGGTACACCTATCTAAATGCAGCCAAATTAAATACACACATGAAATATAAATAATCTTTTAATTTGAAAAAGAAAAACAAGCATTTATACCAACTCTGAACAGCATAAGCCATGGGTTTACATGTTAATGGCATAACAATGCCAGCAGAAACAACTTTTAGTCCATGACTACCCAGACTGAACAACATATATACTCTTGAATCATGGAAATTAATAATTGGAACCTTGTAGGGGTTAGATAAATTAGATTTAGAAAATATATAGGAGTTTCTGATACTGTCTCTTAATTCGGGGCATGAAGAGCATTATCAGCATGAAGTCAGGAAAAACAGGAAAGACTTAATAGACTGAAAAACAAGGTTGAAGTCAGGAAAAACAGGAAAGACTCAATAGACTTGAAGAAACAAAGTATCTGGCCTGACATTGTTTTCAGCTGCTAAGTGGGCGGAGCCCAAATTAAGCTGAAACAGAGTTCCTCCTATTTGAGGACAGTGCGTGGAGCCCAGAAAGAGAAGAGGCCCCTGATGCTAGAGAGCTCCAAGAGTCCTGCTGAAAAAAGTGCTGGCCATCATTTGATGGCCAGATTTCCCTGAAGCAGAAAGAAGCTGGTGAGCAAAGAAAGCCTGAGCAAGACACCAAAAGGCCAAGGACTAAACCCTGTGGCTCAGCTTTTGCCTAGAGGGGTTTGATCTGTCCGAACATTGGCCTAAAAGAAATTGTGCCTGGCTTTAAGGACTGAGGCAGAGCAGCTGAGTTACTGATTCAAAAGAAGTAAGTTGGCCTGCAGACGGCTGGGGTCTCCCACAGAGAAGAAAGCATGAAGCCTTATTTAAGGTGAGACTGTAATAACCAACTTACCCTGACGAACCTGCATCTGAGAGATCCAGAAAAAGGACTGCTAAGTGCGTTAAAGAATCTACAACAAAGACTGTGTTCCTGACGACTGAGGACCTGCCCCAGAGACTGTATCATTCTAAAAGGTTATGAAAGTAGTTGTTATGATTATCAATACGTTTAGTGGATAGGTTAAAGGGGTTGTAGGAATTTATAGGATTAATAGTTAAGAAATTGTTGGTGTTTGGTATAAGTGAATTTAGTAATAAATGAATGAGTGTTAAATAATAATAAAAAAGTTCTGTTACAGAACCTTGTTTCAGTGATGCCTGGGGATAACAGATATCACTGCCAGTCAACTCCTGAGTGATACATGGGCAAGGCACATGGATTTATGCATCTTTGTGGCTTTTATTGGACATAAATGTTCTAATAGCCATTTCTACAAGGCACAGAGTGCTTATAGGAATAGATTACCAATTGTCTAACTGCTTATATACAAAAACAGGGAGCTTCCTGCTGAAACTGGGCTAGTGTTAAACACCAGTGCTGGAAGATATCTGTATCATGCATAGTAGTTTATAAACATCAAGAAGCATCCCTAATACATATCCCAACAAAATTTACCTTTACGCATCTGCCATTATTATCTTTTCCCCTGAGTAAATCTGTCTGGAATCAAATAGAAGAACAAAAAACAAAACAAAAAAAAAAACTTTATAAAACACAAGAATGGAATTTATCTTTTTTAAGAGGCATATTTAGAGCTTATAGGATTCAGACTGATATAAATCATAGCAATTGATTAAACTGAATATTGACATTTCAAGGTTCCATAATTCAGGAAGTATATAATAAAAGATTTCTGTGAAAGTGCAAACAAATGGGTATGCTATATAAGATTACATCTTAGGTATTTGGGGGTTTTTTTGTTTTGTTTTGTGGGTTTTGGGTTTTTTTTAACAATTTTCACAGTTACATTTTGATCACAGACAGATCAAGCACCATGAAGCATCAGTTGAGTTATTTATGTTGGTCCTGACATTGATCTTAACATCATATTCTCCCCCTCTATTTGCAGCTACTTCTTCCAATGCTGAAAAAAAAAATCACTGGGTGCAAAGAGAGATATATACAGAGAAACAAAATCATTTATCTGAAATCACAAATACATTATCACCAACAGAGCCAGAAAACATCTTGTTTCCTCTAGTATAAACCCACTAAGTTTCTCCAGTGAGGATCAGAGTTTTAGCAGAGAGATTTTTCTGGGGTGCATTCCAATGACAAGGAATCAACAGACTATAAATGCCACTGGAAGTGCTAATCTGAACTGTGAGCACCCAGAACTGATCTCAAATCCCAACTTGAAATACTCTGCTATCAGTCCATTTTCACGTTTCCCTGAGTCCTTCTGGAAATTATTATAGCTCTGGAAAGCCTTGGTTAGGAAAACTTGGCACCAATTGTACAAATAAAATGAGTACATTTTCCTTTTCAAAGAATTTAGTTCTGCAAACCATCAGTTCAGAAGCTGTGGATGCAGCCCTGCCTAATTAAACAAATGCTAAGAAGACTCACTTTTGAGTGGAGCAGGCACTGTTTCAACCATCTGTCGTTTCACAACTGTAGAACTTTTCCATGGTAGATGTGGTAGGAAGAAATTGTCATTGGTTTATTCCCTAACAAACATTTTTTATGAAATTGTCATCATCCTAACTACTGTCAAAATGAGCAAAATATGACAGAAAATATATAAAAGGGAACAGAATTTCCAAGTGGGTTTTGAAAAGGTCCTTGTTTTGCTGCTGTCCATTTCGTCACTCAAAGCACATTACAGTCGTCACCCATTCCACCGTGAATATCAAAGGCAGTGGGGCAGGCTGATAGATACACACATGCTTCCTGATTCTTAAGGTAGCTCAGTGCCTGGAGATGCCTTTAAAACTTACATGTACAAGTTAAGAACCGACACAAGGAAGGGTTTGTTTTCTGTCTTAGGTTGGCTCTGAATGAGTGCAGGTCTTCCTTTTATGCTTGCAGATTGGATAATGTTACTTAGCTTAATATTTGTGTGATAACAACCTATGATGATTTTTACAACAAACAATACTCCTTACTACAGGCATTTCAGATTCTAACCTCTGAAATTTCTTATAATGTAAAAATCATGTAAGTCTGACTTATAAAATACCTATTTAATCCACATATTTCTTTCTAATGCTGTTGTCACTAGCCTAACCTAAAATGGAAGGATCTTGTAATCTGACTGCTGCCCACTAAGTGTGTATTGGCCCTGATTTCCACTTCCCTTCTTGCTCAGTGGTGACACTTGGTCCTCCAAATCGTGAAAAAGCATTGATTCCCATGCCCACCTCAATATCTTAAGGGATAACATTGTTTTCATTTTAAAAGATTTATTCTCCTTCTTCTGGTTGCCAACATAAGTCTTGTTTCATGCATGTTATTTTTATCATTATTGTGATCAAATATGTAACAGAAACAAGTGCCAAAGAATTTATTTATGTTACACATGGCTTCAGGGGTTTAGTTCATTGTAAAGGGAGCTAGATTAAAATAAATTAGATTTAGTGAATATCTAGGGCCTTCTGCTACAGTCTCTTAAAAGAGGGAATGAAAATCAGCCTGGCACCTGTGGGCACTTGGTGAAACCGAACTTTTAAGTTATTATTTAACACTTATTTATTACTA
>CAJQZJ010000348.1:379615-403481 GCA_907164525.1 Lophiomys imhausi | reverse complement strand
GTATTCACTAAATCTAACTTATATTAACCTATCAGCCCCTTCAACTTGGCATGGCAGCTTTTAGACTAAAAACAAGGTTTATGGCTTGGCATTATTTTCAGCTGCTAATAGCCTTCCAAAGTGGGTGGAGTCCAGATTAACCTGAAACCAGGACAGAACCTATTTAAGGACAGTGTGGGCAGAGCCTGAGAGTTCCCATACTAGAGATGCAAGGCAGTTTGCATCATCTGATGGAGGAAATGCTAGTGGACTAAAAAGCTGATCTCCAACAGAGCTGAAAAAATACAGTTGGCTCTCTCTGAGGCAGAAAGAAGCTGGTGAACAGAGAAGGCCTTAGCAAAGCAGCAAAAGTCCAGACTAAACCCTGTGGCACAGTTTTTGCCTAGAGGGGTTCTACCAGTTCAAACAGCATCCTGAATAGAATCATGGCATGCCCCAAAGACTGAGGCAGAGCAGCTGAGTGGCTAATACAGTTGGCTTACAGACAGCTGAGGCGTTCCAGAGAGAAGAAAGCCTCAAGCCTCATTTCAAGTGAAGTTGCCATAGCCAGTTTACCATAAAGGACCTACATCTGAGATGTACCTGAAGAAAAACTGTTGACTACGGGCCTAAGGATCTACTCCTGAGGTGTTCCTGATGACTGAGGACCTGCCCCAGAGACTCCTTCTAAAAGGTTAGGATTAGTAGTTAAATTAGGGTTAGTTGTTAGGTAATAGGGGTTATAGTCATTCTTAAGGCTAGTAGTTAGGTAATAAGTGTTTATATTTGTTATAAGTGCTTATAGTTATTAGTAAATATGTTTGATAATTAAAAGTTTCGCCATGAGTTCATGGTCACTTGGTCCCATGCATTTGAGAAGAACAAGGTCATGCCATCAGCATGTATCGAAGCAGCTCCATCTCCCAGTGGACAGGAAACAGATAGAGAAGAAGAAGGGACTGGGTACCAAGTATAACCTTCAAAATCACAACCCCAGTGACCACCAGCTGAAAACAAGCATTTCCCACACAAACTTGTAGGGATGTTTCAAATTCAAACTGTAACAAATACTGTTATCTGAGATGAAAGCACTCTTTTGGCTGTTTTGCATATCTACATCATATTAATGAGACTATTGAATTAATCTCTAATAGGTTAATAAAGCCATGAAGGTCAGTTATCTTGTTCACAACAATCTACTTACCTGACACTTTGTACCTTTGCAATAGAAAATTCTTTGGGGAGCATACATTTGGTTTTTACCTATAAGCATCTAGTAACTATTCTTTGTAGGTTATGCCTCACCCATTAGAAACACCTTTAACAGAATTTAAATTAATGAGAAGGGTGTATAATTCAAGCAAGGCCAACCAGAGGCTTTCCTTTCTGGAATATTAATCTGGACCAAGTAACAAGGCCTTAAAAAAAATTAGCAAGTACATTCCTTCCCATGGCAATCATTTTACACACTATCTACAGATTCTTCTGCCTGTTTTTCTTTAACTATTCCTCTTTAAAAATTAAGATGCCGGGTGTGGTGGCGCACGCCTTTAATCCCAGCACTTGGGAGGCAGAAGCAGGCGGATCACTGTGAGTTCAAGGCTAGCCTGGTCTACAAAGCAAGTCCAGGACAGCCAGAGCTGTTACACAGAGAAACCCTGTCTCCAAAAAACCAAATAATAATAATAATAATAATAATAAATAAAAAATTAAAATTAAGATCAATTAAAATGTTCCATTCAGTATTGTAGATTGAGTTCATCATGAAATTTAATATGATAAAACCTCCTCATTTTTAGAGAGCTATTATTTAGGTATTTGTCAAACAAATCTTTGTTTTTGTCCACTCAAGACTCAAGTATGTGAATATTTCTGCTGAAGAACTCAATATTTTAATTAATTTTTAAGTTTTTTTTTACTGGCACATAATAATTGTTTATAGTTATAGCATATTACCTAATGTTTCCATACATATGTGTGTTGGGAAACTATGAAGTCATGATATTTTGTATATCCATTGACTCAAATATTTATAATTTTTCTTTTTTTAATTTATTTATTTTTATTTTATGTGTATGGGTGTTTTGCCTGACTATGTGTCTATGTGTGTTCCTACAGAGGCCAGGAGAGGACATCAGATTTTCTAAAACTGGAGTTACAGGTGATAGTTAGCCACAATGTGGGTGCTGGAAACTGAACTCAGATCCTCTGAAAGAACAGCAAGTGCTCTTAAACACTGAGCCATTTTTCTGGCCCACCAACAGTTTATATTTTTTTTTAAAGATTTATTTATTAAGTATACAGTGTATAGTGTTCTGTCTGCAGATATATCTGCAGGCCAGAAGAGGGCACCAGATTTCATTATAGATGGTTGTGAGCCACCATGTGGTTGCTGGGAATTGAACTCATGACCTCTGGAAGAGCAGCCAGTGCTCTTAACCGCTGAGCCATCTCTCCAGCCCAACAGTTTATATTTTTAATAGAATGTTTTGTTAGGTTTTGAGATTGCATACATGCATCTAGTGCATTTTGATCGTATTCACTTCCCATTTCTCTTCCTAACTGCCACCAGATCCATCTCCCATCCCCTCTCAATGCCATGTCTTTTGTTGCTGTTGTTTCATAATCCCTGAGTCCAATTTGTACTGCCCATACGCTCATTGATGTGAGTCCATCATCTGGAGCATGGTCAATATACCAAGAGCCACATCAGTAAAGAAAACTGATTATCTGTCAGCAGCCACTAGCTGTCAATAGCTACTCAGCTTTAGGTGGGGGCTCATGAAACCCTCCCTTGTCCATGCTGTAATGTTGGCTGGATTGAGTTAATGCAGGTCTTCTGCATATAACCACAGCTCTGTCAGCTCACAATGCTGCAGTTTTATCATGTCAAGAATGTATTTGAACTGGTCAGTGGTGGCAAACACCTTTAATCTCAGTGCTCAGGAGGCACAGGCAGGCTGATCTCTGAGTTCTTACCAGCCTGGTCTACAAAACAATGTCCAGAAAGAAAGAAAGAAACCCTTTCTCAAACAACAACAACAATAAATAATAATATAATATATCTGAATCTACATCTACCACATGAGAAAAATATACAGTATTTTGCCACCCTCCCCCAACCTCACTCCCCACCAAAAAAAAAAAAAAAAAAAAAAAAAAGAATTTCTTAACACTAATGTCCCTGGTCCTGGGCTCCATTTTCCATCATATTCTAGTAATGGAATAGCTATTTCTTCTTAATAGCCATCACTACAATGAATGAATCTTTCTCATTTCTTCTTCTTTAAGTCCTAAAGGCATAACTGAGACCCTTCTCTCCAATAATTAGGGGAAACACAGTATTTCTAATATTTATTATACAGGCAGTCAGCTCCCAAATAGCCTCATAAAAGGTCATTTCATACCAAAAATCACAAGACCACTTGTTTATTTACTTCAAAACAACTAAAATATGAGGGTGGTGTGTGAGGCACATAGGCACGGCAGATGGGCCTGCATGGATACTCATTAAGATGGGTGGCAAATCTGTGACATAAAAAAGCATCTTTTAAGAAGATGAGAAGATGGACTGGAGAGATAGCTCAGCAGTTGGGAGCACTGGCTGCTTTTTTTCAGAGGACCTGGGGTTCAATTCCCAGCACCCACATAGTAGCTCACAACAGTGTGTAACTCTGGTTCCAGGGGACCTGACACCCTCACACACATACTTGTTGGCAAAACACCAATGCACAAAATTTTTTTAAAAATTAATAAAATAAAAAACAAGAAGAAGATAAAATTTGTGAAGTCAACGTAACTTCTGGTGGTAGATGTATCCTTCAAAAAGCTATTAAATGTCCTTTACAAATGGCAAGAAAATATACACAAGTATTTACTGCCCAAACACACACTATAGGAAGACCTAGTGAGATAGCTCCACAAAGCATCTGAATTCACAAATAATTAATGCTTATCCTCTCCTTTCTGAAGTTTCATACACACTGTTCTCTCCACTGGGATCCCTGTCCCTGACTTCTGCTCCCTTCTGTATTTACTGCTAAGTTTTACTTGTATTTCACACTCTGCTTACTTTGTAAGGCAGAATTCTCTAGAATGATTTAGGTTGCCCTACTATGTGACCACATAGCATCCTTTTCTTTCCCTTCTCAACAATTACCACATATTATATGTATTATTTATGTCAAATTCTGACTCTATGGAAACCCTGACAAAGTACGCATTGCTCTTGGCTATAGTCAGAGTGTTTAGTCACAGTGCTCAGGATGTGAAAGGCATTCAGCAGATTTTTACTGGATGATTGAATGACTGAATGAAACCAGGTGATATCACTCACCTAATTCCTGGTCAGAAAGTAAGTTGTCAATCAGCGTATGCTTAGTGAAGGAAGGACTGGAGGAATGGAAGTTACCATGGAACTGCCCTAAGGCAGAAAGGAATGAGATGAAGCATTCTAGCTGGGTAACTCCTGCCTTCTCAGTGGATAACCAGGGAGATGGTGAGTAAACAGCCACCAGTAAAAACAAAGCTTGGGAACAAATCCTGGTGACTTTCAGATTTAGTGTACTCCTTTCACTATTGTGTTACATCCTGTGTGACTCACGCTCACTGAAAGCCCCATGAGTCTCACCATTTTTCAACTCCTTGTTATATTTAATCCAGGAGCAAAAGGTACCAATCATATTTTACCTTAAGGCAAAATCTATTTTTATTTGTTATCCCAGGAAAGAATGAGCCTGTTTGGTATAGGACTGGCTAATTGACTCCCTTCATTCCTGATCTCTCCATTTCTGTATATGTGTCTGTATAGTTTTTGAATGGCTTTTGGTGACAGTAACTACCTTATTGAACTGGAGGGGTGAACATTATGTTAGTGAACAGGTAGCATCCACATTTCCTTCATTATTTCCTTCCTTAAGAATTATTCAGTTGCCAAGGTTTTCTCTGACAGTTTTTTCATGCTCTGCTACCATCACAGCAGGGCTGATTTCTTTACCTCTAACTCAGAAAAGACATTAAGCCTAGCCTTAAAATGAAGGGTTTTATAATATTTAATCTTTTTTCATCTTCCTTTGCTGAAACTTAAGTCCCATTAATCCTGGTCCTCTTCTTGTTGACTAATGAGGGTAATTTGTCCTTTCCTCCTGAAAACATCCTTTTATGTGTTTTGGAGAGTTATTATGATCCTTTTTAGTCCTCCCTTCTCTAGGCGGAGCAGGCCTGATTTTTGTAACCTTCCCTCACAGGGCTGATTTTCCAAACCTTTGATCATTTTTGTTCTTTCCCTCTGAACTCTCTCCAATTTGTCTTGCTCTTTCAAAATGTGGTACCCAGGAAAGAATTCAACCCTCCAGTTGAATCCTAACCAATATGGCCTTAACCTGGTCAGTGTCTCAAGGATATGTAACAATCTTAAGTGTTAGTTACAAAAATTTTGGGGCAACAATTCCATTCTTAAAAAAAAAAAAAGACAAAATTCGGAATCTTAATTTGGCAGTTAGGGCAATTTAATTTGGTGTTTCTCACAGTACCTACATGACAGTATACAACAGCCATTAAAAAAACAATGATCTATCAAACAGTAACAAACAGATTGTGAGTCGAAGAGATAACATTTTCAGAGTGGACGATCTTCCTAAAGACAGTAAAATGAACTTTTCAAACATGGAAGAAGAATTCCACACTGTTCCATGTCATTTTGCTATGTAATAGAATATCTAATGTTTGTAAAAGGACCTTGTTGTATTACCTTGAAAATCTTTTAGGAGTAAATTTTCACACCTCTACTTGATACATGGCTTATTTTTTGCTTTCCACTTCAGTTTAATATTATAGTGACATTTACCAAAAAACTATGGTCCCTGAGCTAGTTAAACAAGAAGAGTTAAACCTTTTTGCAGAAACTTGAGAACAAATTAAGAGTTATTTAAAAGAAATTATGTTTTACATGTTTGTACTATTAATATTTGTAAAAATACCAGAATCTGTGTACTACCAACTCTTAATTTTGCAGGTTTTAAACACCAGCAGGTAAGACAAGCTCATGAAGCATGAGATATCAGTAACTTCGTTGTGTTACCCAAATTGTGAATAAAAAGGGGGCGAGGATCGGATATCAACAAAGTAGAGGAATAAGACATGGATTCATAGAGGAGATGAAGATAAGATGAGCTTTGAAAAATAGGCATGGAAATAAGATATACCTTAAACTTAAAAGGAAAAAAAGGGAAGAGGGTGGGGGCTGAGGGTGGGAGGGTGGGACTGGAGGGGGAATAGGGAGGGGACTGCGATTGAGATGTAACTTGTAGAAATAAAAAATAAAGGGAAAAAAAAAGAAAAATAGGCATCAAAGAAGAAAGGAGGGGCAAAGCCAGGAATGAAGAAATGAAAGTAATAGATTCAGAGGGCACTAAGGAAATGAATTTGGCTGGAGTAGAGAATGAGTTTCAAGAGTGGCTTGAAAGCCAGACAAACATGTGGTAACTGTGATGGGTATCTGGGAGCTGCTGAGAGACTGATGAAAGTCCCTCTTTGGAGAGCTCAGCCTGGCTGCAGCCTTCTACACACTAAACATGGGGGCAGGGCGGGCAGGGCTATAGCACTCAGATAAGTTAAGCTCACTGTGGAAATTGTTCTCTTAAATACGTGAGCCAAATTACCCTCTTTAGTCTCTACCGCTACAAGACCTTTATAAAAGTCAAAGAGATACTCAAACATCTGAGTCCCAATCCATCGACACACGCATCTGGAGCTCACTGGAGATCCAAGGAAACCATTTTAAGGTAGATATCAGCAAAGAGTGTCACCTTAAAACACTTAACTCTAATAGGACTTTCTGAAAAGATAGGGGAGAAGAAATGCAATATGCATGACCACTAGATGTCACTGTTGCCAGACTTCCTCACGATTAGAAGTAACAATATTCAGAGAGCTTAAAATAGTCTTTAAAGCAAAAGGAAAAAAATGTAAATTTATAATATATGCAGACAAAATGCTTGTCATCCCTCCTCCCTGCCACACACAACCATACTCTCCCCAAGAGACAAATTCAAGACACTCATCTTGAGGGTATGTGACAATGTCTAAAACTGCCATGTTCCAATTGTCTCTTCCCCTTCCCCCTCCCCTCAGTTTTGGAGAGTGAACCCAGGGCCTTACACACACTAAGTAAGGCCTCTGCCACTGAACAATAGCCTCGGCCTTCTTTTTTTTTTTTTTTAAACATTTTTTATTTATTTATTATGTATACAGTATTTGCTCTACATATATGCCCGGGCAGATCTCAATGTAGATGGCTGTGAGCCACCATGTGGTTGCTGGGAATTGAACTCAGGACCTTGGGAAGAACAGCCAGTGCTCTTAACCTCTGAGGCACCTCTCCAGCCCAGCCTCGGCCTTCTTTGTGCTTTATATTTGGAGATGGTGTCTCACTAAATTACTGAGATTGGCCTTGAACTAGCTCTGGAGTCCAAGCAGGCCTCGAGCCTATGATCTGGGTGGCTGGGATTACAGGTTTGTACCACCAGGCCCGGCTTGCCTGTTTGTCACAGTAGCTTCCTTCTTTAAGCACTGTGTTCTCTGTGGCTGTGTGTGGGGATAGGCTCTTTTTTTCTGAGGAGTATACTTGGCCCTGTTGACATTATCAATTCATCCTTTTTGCAAGTGATTTCTGAAAACATTCCACACATTAAGATCTGACTTGGGGTATTTGGTTTATTTGTATATATTACAGGTTTATGACTAGAGTAGAATTCCTGAGACCTCTGTGGACTGTCTCATAATGTAGCTTTTTCTACAATGGATAATTTGGAAACCCAAGTCACATTTTATTATGTGTTTACACAGTTCTAATTACCACACCATTAAAAATATTTTAAATATTTCATTTATTTTATATGTTTAGACTATAGACTATGGTCTGACTGTAACAACCTGTAATGTCATGTTTTGTGTGTACCCAATAAACTCTCTTAAGTAGCACAGTATGTACTTTTTGTAAATAAACACTGTATAAAATACCTTATGAAATATTTAAAGGCCATCTTCTCTAGTAACTAAATGTTATTAAACCAAAATTCTCCCCCCCCCCAAACTCCTCCCATCACTGTGGTAGAACGCCCTGACAGAAGCAATTTTTAGGAAAAGGTGTGGGATTTATTCTGCCTTAGAGTTCCAGGAAATGCAGTCCATCATGGCCAGGAAGGCGTGGCAATACCAAGAGGCCGGTCACATCCACATCATTCCTCAAGATGCAGAGACGCCTGCAAGTGCTCAGCTCACCTTCTCATCGGGTCTTTTTTCCTCAACTAACTCAACCTAGTATAAGCTCTCATAGGCATGTCCTGAACCTTGCCTCCTAGATGATTCTAGATCTGATCAAGGGAGCAATCAATATTAACCATCAGATCCTTTAAGATAAGTCCCGCTAGATGGCCCAGCAGTTTGGTGCTTACCACTAACCCTGAAGACCTGAATTCCATTCCCAGGATCTCATGGTGGAAAGAGGGTACAAACTCTACATCCTCTGAGATACTACTCAAAGTGATAGGCAGTCAGCTGCATACCACACTAAAGAGAAAGGAAGATTTCATAAACCTATAGTCCTTTTTCTTCTTCCTGAAACAGGATTTCTCTTTGTAGCCCTGGCTATCCTAGAACTCACCCTGTAGACCAGGTTGGCCTCAAACTCAGAGATCTGCCTATCTCTCTCTTCCTAGTACTGGGATTAAAGGTTTGTGCCACTACACCCAATTTAAATCCACAATCTTAAACACTGGGGTTTTTCTCATTGCCTGATTTCTTGAAATAACAGAAGCACTCCCATTTCTGTTTCTATCTCTTATTGTAACTCCTTTAAGAAGCTAAATAGAAGACACACACACATATACAAATATCTTCTTAATTATATATATTAATATGTGAGTTATGTACAATAATGTCTTACATATGTTGTAATGTCTTACATTAATGTATGTGTGTGTGTATATATATATATATTGAATTAGGGTGGTCAAAGTGGACCTAGGGAGATGTGGACAAGAATTTATTGACCCCAGATACAGCACCAATGACAGACCAAATAAACGATTCCACTGCAGTCTAGCTTAAGGAACCGGTGAGTTTACTAGGGTTTGCTTACAGGCCTGTGGGTGAGGGAATGCTTACAAGCAGCTTGCCCTGCAGCCCGCCCCAAGATGACTCACAAAAGCCCCATCTCTGGAGCTCTCCACTTGATGTGGCAGCTCTGCTGGACAGTGTTCTTTCCCCAGCAACTATTACTGTCACATAACACTGGAGACTGACCTGTGAATCCTGCAAGCTTCTGGAGCTTCTTCAATCCTACAAGTTCTGTTAGCTTCTTGAACCTTGGTTCCCTTTGCCTCTGAAGTCCTAATGTTCAGAGGAAATAGCTGCCCAACAAAAGAAAAGGATGGATTATTTCTCCAACTCAAGAAAACATGTAGACATTTTTGTGTCCTTCTGAAAGTCTGGTATAGATATGGGTTTTGTTTGTGTTTTTAATCAAAAAAATTTTAAAGTTCATTGATGCTTCCAAACCTAGCTGAGTCTGTTTCCTGAACTTTGAGATACAGGTATTGCTGAATCTCCGCTCATTCATGTTTTTCTAGGTGCCTGTATCTTGGGATGACCTGTCAGTGATTCCTTTACTGACTTTCCCAAAGCACAGAATCAGTGACCCTGTCTCCCACCAAGACTTCAGCACAACAGCAAGTCCAGATTTAGAGAGATGTGGAGGATACAAAAGACTGACAGCAAAAGCCTTCAAGATCAGAGACAATGGGTGCTGCCGACAGGACACAAGGCCCCACCCAGCTTTGGAAGGAAGGGCTCTGGGATTGCACAAGACCATGCCCTCTCCCTTTCATCCTTGCCACAGAAAACTCTTTTCTCTCCTTCTAACCTAACTCACCACAAGGGATAGATTCAGGCTGATAAATCTTTGAAGTGTGTCTATGAAACATGGAATTGAAGTTTACCTTTCTGCACAAACCAAGAAAATGTGGGAAATGGGCATCAAGCCCATGGTAAATGCTCTCCAGACACTTTGGAAATACCATAGATTATGATGTGATCCTATCATATGTGTATTCCTTTATTATGGATATTCAGGTGTGCCGACATTGGTTTAATTTCTTTTTGTTATTATTTATTTATTTATTTATTTACTTACTTACTTACTTACTTATTTATTTAGAGACAGGGTCTCTCTATGTAATGCTGGCTGTCCTGGAACTGGATGTGTAGACCAGACTCATCCTGAATTCACAGAGATCTGCCTCTGTCTCTGCTTCAGCCTTCTGGGTGCTGGGATTAAAGGCAAATGCCACCACTCAGGCTCTTTCTTCTTTCTTTCTCAATATGTATGGATGTTTTGTCTGGATGTATGTTCATGTACCACTTGAGTGCCTGGTACCTGTGGAGGCCAGAGAAAGGCATCAGATACCCTGGGACTGGAGTTACAGACAGCTGTGAGCTATCATGTGGGTCCAAATAATGAGACCCAGGCCCTCTGCAAGAGTGCCAAGATGGCAAATGCTTTTTTCCTTTTTCTCTGTCTTGTTTTTTCTTCCTTTCTTCTCTCTCTCTCTCTCTCTCTCTCTCTCTCTCTCTCTCTCTCTCGACAGTCTCATTATACATGTCTAACTGACCTCTAACTTAAACTCACTGTATTAAACTAGACTAGCCTCAAACTCACAGAAATCAGCCTCTAGAGTGCTGGGATTAAAGGCACGTGTCACCACACCAGGCTCACATTTCTTTTTGTAACTGACAAATGAAACATTTAAACAATACGGGTGACTTTTAAAGAACTTCTGACATTGAAGGAAAAATGAAAGGGTGGTTTTGTGTAATGTGAAGTAAAAATTAGAGATTTATTAATCTCAGATTAACCTCCTAATTATGCAGTTATCTTTATCAAATATTCTGCAAATATCAAATACTCTGCCTCTGCTTCTTCCTCCTGGGTGCTGAGATTAAAAGCAAGTGCCACCTCTCAGGCTCTTCTTTCTTTTTCTATATATATGGATGTCAAGCCAAAAAGCTTAAGCACTCTGAAGAATAAAGTCTGATACCATGGAATTGGTTTTTATATATTAAAATGTTACTCACTGTAAATGAATTGTACACTTTTTATTGGAAGGTTTTTTTTCATAAAGTATATTTTGATCTTGTTTTCTTCTCTCTCAGTTCCTGCCAGATCTGTCCCACCTCTTTACCCATCCAACAACCAACTTTATTTTCTCTCTCTTAAGAAAAAAGCACAAACAAAAAAGTAAGAAACACACACACACATACACAAATCCCCATAAAATCAAAGTTAAAATAAACAAGTAAAAGACCAATACAACCAAAAATGCCCAAACAATTAAAAATGAAACAAAAAGTCTACAAAAATGCCATTGAGTTTGTTTTATATTGGGCAACTATCCCTGGGCCTGGGGCCTACCTACCCTGAAGTGTGCTTAGTGTACCCTGTGAGATGAGACTCCACTGGGGAAAATTGATTTTTTTTCCTTTGCCAGCTGATATCAATTGCAGATAGCTTGTTGGTTAGGGGTGGGAGTGTGTGTCCGTTTCCCATCTCAGTACCGGAGCCTGTCTAGCTTAAGCCTGCGCAGATCCTATGTATACAGCCACAGTCTCTGTGAGTTTGTATGTTCATCAGTCCTGTCTTGTCTGGAAGATACAGTTTCCTTGGAGTCCTCCACCACCTCTGGGTCTTACAATCTTTCTGCCTCCTCTTCCACAAAGATTCCTAAGCCTTGAATGGAGGAGGGCTTTGATGAAGACACCCCATCTAGGGCTGAGTCCTCCAGTGTCTCTCACTCCCTACAAATTGTCCAGTTGTGGCTCTCTGTGTTAGTCCCTATCTACTGAAAGAAGAAGCTTCTCTGATGATGGCTGAGGGAGGCGTTGATCTATGGATATAGCAGTATGTCGTTGGGAGTCATTTTATGTCTTTGTTCCTTTAGCAGAGTGATAGCATTACAGTTTTCCCCTAGGCCCATGACGTATGTAGTCTCGGATTCCTAACCACTTTAGGATTGTCAGGTTTAGGTTCCATCTCATGGAGAAGGGCTTAAGACCAATCAGAGAGCTTTTAGTTACTCCCAGAACATTTGTGCCATTTTTGTATCAGGGTATCTTTTAGGCGGTCACTGTTGGAGGTCACAGTGTTTATACCTGAAATATATTGATGGTTACCTTTCTTCTGCAGTAGCATGCAGAGTACTTTCCAATACCATAAACAATAGTCAATAGGAGTGAAGCTTCTAGTAAGGCACCAGCTGAACTTCTTCATCATCTGATGACATAAATAAGTGTTGTCTTCAGCAATAGCGCTTTACCACCAGGTTGTAGGGAGTAACCAATAGCCCTACCAATAGCTATTTTTTTTGTTTTGAATTTTCTTTTTTTTTTTTTTTTTTTTGGTTTTTCGAGACAGGGTTTCTCTGTGTAACAGCCCTGGCTGTCCTGGACTTGCTTTGTAGACCAGGCTGGCCTCGAACTCACAGAGATCCGCCTGCCTCTGCCTCCCAAGTGCTGGGATTAAAGGCGTGCGCCACCACGCCCGGCTCTGTTTTGAATTTTCTATGGGAACCTTTTTTTGTTTGTTTGTTTTGTTTTGATTTTTTTTTTGTTTTTGAATTCTATGGGACCCTTTTTTTGTTTTTGTTTTTGTTTGTTTTTTTTGTTTTGTTTTGAATTTTCTATGGGACCCTTTTGACTAATGACTTTACAAGCCATTCCTAACACTGTAAATTTTACTTAGTAGGATAAGATATCTAATTGGGGCATTGTCTCCCCTATTTTTGGTGACTAAAGTTAGATTCCTTGCACACACACACATATGAAAATATATTAGGAATATATATATATTAAGAAACTTCTACAGTAATGTTTCCATATGATATTTCAAATGGCCTTTAATGTTAGTTGTCCCTCCCCATAGTCTCTCTTTTACCTTCCTTCCATCCCTCTCCTTATTTAACCCTCCTATTCTAGTTTCCTGTTTATCTCTCCAAAACACTATGTTCTATTTCCCCTTCCATGGGAGATCCTCTCCTCCTGTCTGGTCTCTTACTGGGCACCTTACCACTGTGGTTACATGGATTGTAGCACATACTTTGAAGGCTTAGAAGCTAATATCCACACATAAGAGAAAACTTAAAATACTTGTTTTTGTAAGTCTAGGTTAACTCACTCATGATGATTTTTCTGGTTTCATACAACTACCTACAAATTTCATGATTTCAGTTTTCTTAACAGCTGAATAATTTGTAAATGTGGCACATATTCATCACATATTCATCGGTTGATGTGCATCTAAACTATATCCAAGTTCTGACTACTATGAATAGAACAGCAATGAACATGGTTAAGCAAGGGTCCCTGCAGTAGGATGAAGCATCCTTTGGGTATATGCCAAAGTGTGATATAGCTGGAACTTGAGTTAGATCTATTCCCAGGGTTCTTGCCACACCAATTTCCACAGTGGCTCTAAAAGTTTGCACTCCAAGCAGCAATGAATAATTATTTTCTGACTGACCACACTTTAAATTTTAAGCCTTAACTCACAAAATAGTTTACATATTTTCCATTAAGATTTTGATAGGTTTACTCGGTCATTCATAGGATACTTCAGCACAAAAGAAAAGAAGCTTCTATCAGAAGCTATGCAAAGGGCTGGAGAAATTGCTTGGTGGTTAAGGCCACTCACTGCTCTTCTGAAGGTCTTGAGTTAAATTTCCAGCACTCACATGGTAGCTCACTACTGTCTATAACTCTAATTCCAGGGGATCTAACACTTTCACACAGACATATATGCAAGTAAAACACCAATATACATAATTTTTTTTTCAATTAAAAAAGAAGCTATGTAAAGATTTCCTAATTTCTGTAATGCAATGATATTTGTAACATAGGTGGTTACTTCCATTTGAGGTCAAAATATGGAAACAATAGAAAACCAGACATTTGGCAGAAATCCTAGCATAAAGCTTGATAGAAAAGAAGAATTGTTTGATAGCTGGTAACTTCAGGGAAAAGCCAACTTTGTGTTTAGTTTTATTTAAAAAAATCTTTCAGATTAATAATTTGTTACTCATAGTGGGTTTGGTTGAATATTTTAACCGA
Organism: Lophiomys imhausi; assembly: GCA_907164525.1. NCBI lineage: Eukaryota > Metazoa > Chordata > Mammalia > Rodentia > Muridae > Lophiomys > Lophiomys imhausi. Next base: position 389,342 of record CAJQZJ010000348.1, on the reverse strand, counting down.
AACAAAAATGTAATATGGTTCAAATGGGAAGCCCAGAGAAAAAGGAAAAGGCAATTAAAACTCTGGCAGAGAGTCCCAGGAGAGATGTGTTCTCTATGATGACGTGTCTGGCGTGAGTTTTGGAAATGAATTCTGTCCGGATGCTCCCACACTCCAACCTGGGAGCTGTGCCAGTTGAACACCACATCCAAGCAAAGAGAAGGGATGTGAAACAGAGCTGTGCGAGTCGTTCCCAATCCCAAACTGTGCGCAGTCAATATGAAAGAAGCAAGAGCTTGTGATAAAAATAGTCCCTGTTCATAAAGAAATTCATAGTATTCAGAATTCATTGTTAAATATACTGATTCTTTTATTTTAGCTTAGCTCTAGCTGGCCTGGAACACATGATAAATTCCTGCCTTAGTTTCCCATGTACTACTAACATTACAGACATGAGCAACAATGAACAGCACCATATATACTATTTCTTATATGTACAACTATTCTGTTAAGCGATGGTTACTATATGGAAATGAGAAGAAAATTCCCTCCAATAACTTATCAGACAAGGAAAATCAAGTGTGAGCCAGCTGTCTGCATTGGCCAAGGCTCTTGGACCTGAAGTAGACTCCCTTAGTCTAGCCCAGACATAGCACCATATGCACTAGCATCAGCTTTCCCTCCTAAGCACTACCCTCCTCCCTTTCTCTTCAACTCAATCAATGTACCCAAGGAGAAGAGGCAACACTGCAAATTTATCTTCTGTGTTAGCTACAACTGTACCACCCACCCAACCCCTGCTGCCTGCAAATAAGGGAATAACTTAGTAACCCAACAACTATGAAGTTGAGAGGAACTGATGCATACTTATGAAAGTATTTTCAAGTCCTGTCCTTACCTGTGAGTTCAGATTAGTGTCAAAGACAATAATCACAGAGGCAGGAAGAGCTGGATTGTTGGGTACTGAGCCAGGAAGAGGAGAAGACCCTCCCTTGTGCAGTGCTTTGAGAGGCCTGGAATGCCTGGGAAACAGCCTAAACTCCTACCCTACCACCTTGGTGCAGAAGGTTAAAAGTTCAGCTGCTCTTAGGGTTAGAGTACAAACTCTCAATGGGAATGTTACCCTTCCCGTCCCAAAGGGCAAAACTTGATTCTCAAGAGCAAGAATAATAATGATAATATCTTTCTCGTTTTATATATGACTGTGTAGCCATTCCATCAAAAAAAATAGATCATCTATCTTCAGTGTTAACTTTTCATAGGGAAAATGGTTAGCTAAAAATGTCTCTAAAAGCTCCTAGGGGTGGGGCACAGTGATAGAAAACAGACTGAGAAAAATTAGAAGGAAGGCATTTCCTCAGAGAGGCTCAATGAAGAAAATGCTGGCAGAAAAATAGAGTCAAGCAATATACCAGCAAGGGCTAAGCAAACATGTACCAATAAGCTTATGAGAACTGAAAAGGTACAAGTTTTTCTTTCCTTCTTCACATTGTGCATAGACTAGAGAACCTAGTACACAAACACACACACACACACACACACACACACACACAAAGATGCTTATATGGACATCAATATGTGACTCTGAAAAGGACGGTTTCAAATATTTTGAAGGATGCTAAACAGATCATGAGAGGAATGGTTAAAATAAATAAACAAACAAACAAATAATAAATAAATAGTCAAGGGTGACTCAAAGAACAGAAGATTCATGCAGGAAATGAAATTTTAACTGGACGTTGAAAGATAGGAGGGATTTGACCCAATAGACAGAATATAGGAAAGCATCCAAACAAGAGGGCAGTCACATCAGAACATATAGCAAGGCTCTCAGGCCCACAGGGAAAATAAAGTCTCAATGGACCTAAGACTCTTCAGAGTCCTGGGTCAAAATTTGGCCCACCTGAAGGTCAGACTGGAAACCTCCACATCCCCTTGTCCCAGATTACAATTTTGTTTTTAAAACACTGAAGATTGAGACCAGAACCTTGAACTCTCCAAGTAAGCATCCTATCATTGAACTATTCTCACTCCTTTTTAAAAGTTTTTGTCTTAGAGTTTCTTTATGTAGTCCAAGCTGGCCTCAAGCCTGTGTTCCTCCTTACTCAGGCTTCTCAGTGCTAGAATTACAGGCATATACTACCACGCAGGTCAAAAGCTTTTCTTTTAACTTCCAGGTTTTTTAGTTGAAGCAATTCTAGTGTGTGAGAACTGGAATTCCATTGTGAGTTTTTTAATTTTAGATATTTTCATTTAGTAAAATATGCACAACTTGAAATCTGCCATTTTTACCATGCACGTCAGTGACTTTAGGTGCACTTACACTGTTGTGCAAGCATCACCACTGTGCATCTGCAGAACTGCTCACCACTACACACTACAACTCCAAACACATCCAGTCACTCGCCCTTACTCCCTTCCTCCAGCCTCTGGTAACCACTGCTCTACTTCCTATCCCTTTGTATTTGACTATCCTAGGGAACTCAATGCGTGTTGGCGCCCACTCAGTTGATCTTTCATATCTGGCTTTCTTCACTTACTTCACTTCAAGGTTCATCTGCAATGCTGTAAGTACCAGGGTGTCTCTTTTTAAAGGCTGAACATTACCCACCGTATCAAGCTATCTCTTCTTGTTCTGACTCTCTTGTCAATTAGAGAACAAAGTGCACACAATTTTTGTAAAGATGTATTTATTATTTGTTTGTTTGTGGGTATGTGTCTGTCTGTGTGATTGTATGTGCATGTTGGGAGGGTACATGTGCCTGTTTGTGTGTGCACAAAAGAGGGTGTCCTCTGCTATCATTCTCTTCCTAATCCTTTGAGGCAGGATCTCTTTCTCAACCTGGGCTTACATTCCTCCTGCTAGAAGCCTGGAAGCCCTGGAAATCCTCCTGTGTCCATCCTCCTCAGAATGGCTTTATGTGCATGCACAGGGAGCTAGGCTTGTTAAGTAGGAGTTGAACTCAGGTCCTCATGATGTAGCAAGGAGTCGTTTTAATCATTGAGCCACCTGACTAGTTCTTTTTTTTCCCCATTCATTTGTACACAATCTTTTGAAAGCCTTAGAAAGGTATTTGCAACCAGGACACCAGACTACCCAAAGTTGAGCTGAAGTCACTAAAATGACTACAGGAAAAATAATAGCTAACATTGTCAACATGATGGGTTCTAGAATCACCTAGGAGACAAATCTCTGAGCGTGTCAGTGAATAAGTCTCTATATCCCTTTAATTAAGATAGGAAGACCCATCCCAAATACAGGCAACATCATTCCATGGGCTGGGGTCCTGAGCTGAATAGCACCTGTGTGTTAATCTTTTTACAATTAACTACAATTTTTGTGTGTTATTTTTTTTTTTACAATTCTCTTGAGAATTCTGCTCATCTGTCTCAGCACTGGCTGACCTCAGCTGGGTCTGTGTTTAAGTCTCCTATTATATCAGATGTGGACAAGCTAATCTAAGATGCCACAATCTGAGATGACTTGGGTTTCTACAAGGCTTTGCTTCTCCAGAAGCTAAGCAGGGTTTATCTTCCTAGTGATAGCAGAAGCCTCAGAGAGCAAGGAAAGACCCCCAGAGGGATCTTAAGAAATGGGCAGGTTGTTCTGGGAGGTAGAACATACCTTTAATCCCAGCACTCAAGAGGCAAAGGCAGGCAAATCTCTATGAGTTCAAGGGTAGCCTGGTCTACAGAGTGAGTTCCAGGACAGGCAGGGCTACACAGAGAAACCCTGTCTCAAAAAACATAGACCAAACAAAACAAAAAATAAAGAAAAAAGAGAGCAGGTTGGGACTTCCTCTGTTTTCTTTTGTCCAAAGGAAGTGTGAGAGGCTCAAATTTAAAGTATAGATTCCACTTCTTGGGAAGATTCTCAACCTCATGTTGCAAAGCACAGAGAGGGATGGAGAACTTTGGCCACTTCATGCAAGTCACCTTGCCACAGGGGAACAAAGAAGCACCAGGGCTTTATATTTATTGCTTAAGTCCACAAGAGAGAAAATCTTGTCTCTATCATCTAACCCAGTCACCCTCCATCATGAGTGTTCCCTAGGGTAGGTGTGAAGCTGGGAATAAGAAAGCTTCAAATGTCAAGTTTTATGTTTTAAAGTCACTTGTCAGTAACACAGACCTTCTTGAAACTTGCTTAGTCCTGAAGATTCTCTCTGCCCCTGCTATTCCCCAAAAGTTGTCTTCACGTTGGAAGGTCATGTGACTTCTCAGCAGGCTGGGATGGAGCTTCCACCCTTCACTGAGATGTGGCTGGTCAAGTCTCTGCACCTGTTGCACCAAGGCTTCTTAAGGAGTGGCCAAGGAGATGCAGCTGCTTTGCTTCACCGGCCTACACCTGAGGGTCTGCCCTTGCTAGTGGTGTCCCATGATAATGTTAGCTTACCTTTGTCCTCTGTTTAATTTCCATCGTGTTTTTCTGTCCCTGATTCAGTCTATGAGCAGGGTCACCAAGAGGCAGAACTGTAAATCTTATAGCGAAGGCTGAAGTAGGGCCAGGCTAGGACCAGCCTACAGCAGCCTTCACTATAAGATTTACAGTTCTGGGCTGGAGAGATGGCTCAGTGGTTAAGAGCACTGGCTGCTCTTCCAGAGGTCATGAGTTCAATTCCCAGCAACCACATGGTGGCTCACAACCATCCATAATGAAATCTGGTGCCCTCTTCTGGCCTGCAGATATACCTGCAGACAGAACACTGTATACATAATAAATAAATCTTAAAAAAAAAAAAGATTTACAGTTCTGACTGGTGGGGGTGGTGCACGCCTTTAATCCCAGCACTCGGAAGGCAGAGGCAGGTAGATCTCTGAGTTTGAGACCAGCTATGTCTACAGAGTGAGTTTCAGGACACCAGGGGCTACACAGAAAAATCCTGGCTCAAAAAAAATACAAAAAATTATGCAAACAACAACAAAGCAGACAAACAAACAACAACAACAAAGATTGCCAGGTCTATCACCTTTCACACCCAACCATGGATCCTACAAAAATGTTTATATTCCTCCACATAACATGGGGAATGAGAAATATCCACAGGCCTCCCCTAACCATTGATACTGACATGCCTTCCTTGGTGCCCCTTCTATGTTGAGATAAGGTCACTGTTATAGTTACTCTTCATTGTCAAATTGACTAAATCTAGAATAACTGAAAGAGGAGCATCTGGACACACCTCTTATTTAGGCTAATTGAAAGGGAAAAGACATATACCCTAAATATGGGTGGCACTTGCCAACTGTAGCAGTCTTGGTGGTCTGTCCTATTGCTGCTGTCCCAACCCAGCTTCTTCAATGTTCCAACATGTCCTGAAGACCTTATCTCTCCATGAATCCTAGAAGCCTTCAGGGACAGATTTGGTATGCTGAGATATCCAAAGAAGCTCCCAGATTCTTGGCCTTTCCAGTGTAAGGACAGTCACTGTCAGACTACCCAAGCTATATCATGTAAGCCAATCTAGTAACCTCCCTTTCAATATGCATTCATTCTACTGGTTCTGTCCCTGTAGAGAACCCAGACTAATATAGTTACTTTGCATAATGGCCTGTTGTGGTAGAGGGTCAGATTTCTTTGGAGGCACAGTTATATTGAGTGAATGTGGTTTTTTGTTTTGGTCTCAAATATGGGATGTGGGGGTGCTTTGTACGCCACTGAAAAACAGTCTCGTGAAAGAGGCCTACAAAACATGCTGATGAAAGAACATGTGATGTTTTGCCAGCTGGAAAACTGTCATGTGCAGGGAACATATTTACATCCTTTGATGGCCACACTCCTTAGACAGCTCTGGATCTTGGTCAACAGGAAGTACCTTATGCAGAGGGCATGAAGTTGGCCAACTGGAAGGCATCCTTGTGCAGGTATAAAGAGGAGGCCCAGAGAAATATGGAGGGGCTTCTTGCTTGGCATCGCTCCTTGTTGCTTCTCATAGCTGCTTCGCTTTAAAGAACTCCAGATAACACTTTGCTGAAATTTGCTGTTGCTGAGACTTGCTGAAGATCGAGGCCTGGGTTAGGCTGAGACCAGGTTGGCCCTGGTTGCGGTCGTGAAAACCGCTGCTTCTTTGACTGTTGTTGTTGGTGTTCCTGGTTAGCTGTGTTCCCATTTCTGATGTTTGCTGTGTTCCTGTTGCTGATACCATCTGTTCCTGTGTGTGCTTATTTGGCTGGACTGTTGATGAGTAGCCCCAGGGACCTGTGACTTAGGAGGTCTATATCCTTTCTTTCATGCCTCAAGTTGGGGGGTTGGAAAGTGTCTAGAATTATTAAAAGATAGTTTAAAAGTGCATCTTCAGACTGTTCTGGGCCTTGTAACTATAAATACAGTAAAAACCCTCCATTTCCTCAGTCCAATTAACACACACACACACACACACACACACACACACACACACACACCACACACACACCTGTAAACTTCCCTCCAGAGCCTGAAGCCATGTTCATTCCTCTCTAACTTTGATTTTTCTGAATGTCCTCTTTCTTCTGCCATGTTTTCCATAATAAAGATGTTCTTTTCCCATAGGGTAAAAGTTTCCCCTCCACCATATTGGTCCCCTTTAGAGTCTTATAGTGATTCCAGTTTCAATGACTGCATTTCATCATAAGTCCTACTCATTATGAGTCTACTGAAGAGTGTGGATGGCTCAACTACCTGGTGACATAACTTCATTCTTCTCTGCCTTACACAGTTTCTCTTTTGAGTAACTCAGTCTACTTCAGGTTTCTGCCTGAAACATTGAGACTTCCTGCTCTTGCTCCTGATGCACTTCAAGATAAAATCTAGGAATATGGTGCAAGATTGGGAGGGGTTAACAGGCCTGAGGGCAGTGATAGAGATAGGGCTTAGAGCATGCAATGTCTAAGCTGTACAGGGTGATGAGCAGGTCTTGTGCCCTTTGTCAAATAAAAGATGTTTTGGAAGTCTGTGACTTTGGCCAAAACAAGTCACACATATTTTTATTTCATAATGCAAGTGTTGCAGATATCTTTATCAATCATTTATCACTGCTTGTAGTTATGAAGTTAATACATTAATAAATAAAAGTGTATATGACTATGCCACACCTCAACTATATTTCAACACAAGTTTCATTATAACATTTTGTTTGGTTTTTGTTATTTTTGTGAAATATTGTTGCTGTTTATTTAATCATTTTTATTTTGTTTCTGCCTGTATGCAATGTGTTTTGATCAAATACATCATCTAGTTCTTCTCATCCAGTTCTTCTCAGATTACCACTATCATGTATCCCACCCAACTTCATGTGCTTTTTTCTTTTCCTCTCCCAAGATCTGATCACTTATCTCTTAGTTTTAAACACTTATTTTTGACCATATTTAGACTTAGAAAATCGGTTATCAAGGACAGCCTATGTCCTTAACAATCTGTTCCTGATATTTTTCTCTGACTTCCTATGTTCTCTTGGCCACAAGTTTAGCATATTCTGCAGCCTCTTCCTTATTTTTCTTAGGTGTTGCTTCTTGAGAGGAGCATGCTGGCACTGTGTTGCAGGACATGTGGAGTAACAAGACACTGAATCTTGGGTGCTTTGGTCCTGGGATACTTACTCTTTGTTTAAGGCTTTCTGGCAGCATATTGGCGATCATCTTCTTTAGAGAGATTGAAAAGCTTTCCAATTCTGCCAGCTCCTATGGATCCCAAACACTGAGGCACATAGTATCTGTCAGAACAGGAATACCCTTCTCTCCCTTTCTATATAAACAAATTGAAATCACTCAGATTGGCATCCACAGTGCATCCGTGAACAGGCTTGGGCTTCCTGTCTTCAATTCTCCTTGATCTATAACAAAAATGCCCCTTTATGAACAGCAGATGAACTCTGACACGGGTCAAGACCTTGTTTGTCATTCCCACCACTGAACTGAACCACAAAACATTTTCATTCTTCGCCTAGAGCAGCAGCAGCCACTTTCTGTGCTTCTCATAGAAAATATAAAGCTTGCATTCCTTGTTCACTTCAGTAAGTTTCTAACAGTTGGAATCTGGGAAGAAGATATTTAGTTTCATCTTGGTGTAGCCAACTCCCTAAGGGACACCACAGGGTGGGGGTGGGAAGCCATATGCTTATTTTTAGCCACTGAATATAGTTGCTTAAAGTTTTTTTGGTTGGTAGTTTTTGAGGTGAGGTCTGGCACTTTATAGTCTGAGTTGGCTTTGAATTTACTGTGTAGACCAAGCTGGCTTCTAACTCTCAGAAATCCTCCTGCCTCAGCCTTCCAAGCACTGCTTAAAGGTATGAGCTACCATACCTAGCTTGGTTTTATTTTACACATTAAAAAATATTTTTCTTAGGTTAGGTGTAATGACACATGCCTTTAATCCCAGCACTTGAGAGGCATAAGCAGATGGACCTCTTGAGTTTGAGGCCAACATGGTCTACATAGTGAGTTTCATGGCAGCCAGAGCTACATAATGAGACTGTGTCTTTAAAAAGCAAAATAAGCAGGGTATGGTGGCACATGTACTTGGAGTCAGAGGCAGGCAGATCTCTGTGATTTCAAGGCCAACCTGATCTACAAAATGAGTTCCAGGATAGCCAGGGCTACACAAAGAAATCTTGTCTCAAAAAAACAAAACAAAACAAAAGCAAAACAGAAAGATTTTCTTGGTGGCATAGGCTTGTAATCCCAGCACTTAAGAGGCTAAGACAGGAAGATTACAAATTCAAGTCCAGCCCAAGTTATATAGTAAGAACCTACTGAGAAGAAAAAGCAGGGGGTGGGGGAGGAAGAAAGGAAGAAAAGATTCCAAAAAAGAATCTATAGGCTTCATCACATACCAATGGGTCTGTGACTGTTTTACAACTGCTAAGAACCCTTGCCTGAGGTCCTCAGAGTTCTTCCCTGGGTCTGAAAGCAAGGGACTCACATTGAGGGTTTGAATGACCCACCCTAAAAGCAGTGAGACCATCAGCATCACCACATTCCATTGACAAAAACTTAACAATATGGCTTTCTCTGGCTACATGGGAACCTAAGAAATGCAAGCTGAGCATCTTGCTGGGAAACGTTAGCTGGGTGAGCATCTAGCCAGCTCTGCCCCAAAGCCAAAGTCTATTTATAATTTCTCTCTCACTCCTCTCACTCCAGGGATTTAGTGCAAAGGACTCTAAGCTCTTGTTACCCTACCACTGCTTGCTCCTTCTCTTTCTTACAGGCTCACAAAGAAGAATATTTTCCTCTCTTCTTTCTCAATTTGAGCTCCTCTATGTCACATCTCTCTTCTACTCTGGCATAGAACTTCACTGTTTAGGAATCACCACCTGAGGACAAATCTTCCTCAAAGTATGACAGAAACTCCAGGATCTAAGTTGGCCAAAGTTGACTGTAGTTGAGAGAGCTGTGTATTTACTATTAGGTAAAGATTGCCAAAGAGAAAACATATTAGTTTAATACACACACACACACACACACACACACACACACACACACACACATACACAGACACACACACACAGACACACACCTACACACAGATACACACAGACACACACAAATACACACACACATACACACACACATAGACACACAAATACACACACACACTCACACACACATACACACTCACACACACACATACACATACACACACATACACATACACACACACTCACACATACACACATACATACACACACACACACACACACACACACACACACACACACACACACACACACACACACACACAGACACACACACACACACACACACACACACA
>CAJQZJ010000348.1:298096-379515 GCA_907164525.1 Lophiomys imhausi | reverse complement strand
CACACACATACACACTCACACACACATACACACTCACATACACACACAGACACACACACACTCACACACACATACACACATATACACACACACATACACACAGACACACACAAATACACACACATACACACACAGACACACAGACACATACACATACACACACAGACTCACACACATACACACTCACACACACATACACACTCACATACACACACAGACACACTCACACACACAGATACACAAACATACACACACACAGACACACACATACACATACACACACACTCACACATACACACATACATACACACACACACACACACACACACACACACACACACACACTCCAATATATACAGTACCCTGTTACATAAGTAAGACACAAAATAGTAAAAGTAGATCATTGTCTTTATGACTGGAAGAATTTTGGCCTTGTTGAAGATGGTGGAGTCTTCAGTACAATACTGGATTCCATTCTGATTGACTTTGGAACTTATGGACTGAATGGCTCAATCCACTTCATAGTGTACAACTAGTATTCAAAAAGAAGATTTGAATAAGAAAAAATGGAGGGGGGTGGTGGTGTACACCTTAAATCTCAGCACTTGGGAGGCAAAGGCTGATGGATTTTGGTGAGTTTGAGGTCAGCCTGGTCTACGGAGCAAGTTCCAGGACAGCTGGAGCTACACAAAGAAACCCTGTCTCAGAAAAAAAGAAAGAAAGAAAAAAAGACAGACCAAAAAGTGGAATTTAGGATCATGAACGTTAACAGGCTCATGGGGAAAATCTCAACACTAAATAATGTGCTTAGAGAATATTACTGTGGCGATGCTTGATCAGGAAGGCTGGTGAATTAATTATATAAATACAACATGATTAGAAGAGTAAGGGAAGAATGACCACAAAGAAATGAAAGCAGAGACCATGTCTTTCTGATAAACATCACTGTGGTCCATGCCAACAGTGTGTCAAAAGGATAAAAGGAAAGAAAAAAGCAGAAAATAAACAGCGAAGTCTGGGAGGATGCTATGGGGCCATGAAAGCCGAATGTGGGAGCAAGAATAATGATCACCTAAAAGGAACAATATCCTACTCCTGGGATGGGTATGCTTACTATATATAACAAAGGGGACTGTGTAGATCTGGCTGAGGTCTGTTATCCTAGCTATTTGAGTGGGCTCTCTTCTAGTCATCAAAAAGAGTAGGTCAAGAGAGCTATGAGGTCAGAACATCAGGTACTGATGCTGTTTTTAAAGATGGAAGAAGGAGCCCATGAGTCAAGTGGCATTAGGTCCTCTAGAAGATAGGGTCACTTTTCATCTGACAGCCAGCAGGAAAACTTATCTTGGTCATACAAATAAATTTTTTTAAAAAATTGAATTTGGCCAACAATCACCAAAACAGAAAGTACTTTCCCCAATAGGCTTCAGGAGGAACAACTTGAGTTTAGTCTCATGATACTCAGTCCAGAATTGTGGCCTAAATTTATACTAAGTAGTGTTATGTTTTAACATTAAGTTTGTAGTAATTTGTTAATCTAGCAATAAAAAGCTAACAGACCATGTAAAAGAAAGTAAGGAGACGCCCTAAGTTCAAAAGGTGGCCAGTGCCCTGAGGAACGGAACAAAGTAAGAAAGCTCATGAGTGTAGGAAAGCAACCCACTGTGGGGAACTTTAGTTGTCCTTAAAAGTGTCCTAGAGACCCAAAGGAAATTAAAAAAAAAAAAAAAAGATACTTGAAAACAGGGATTTCTTTCTTAAAGTTCAACATGTGGGTTCTGGGGGTCAGTCTCAGCTTACAGAGCAAGTGTTCATAACCTCGGATCCATCTTTGCCATCTGTCCTGTACTCTTAACTACATGTTCTTTTACCATTTGGAATTACTTATTACAACTTAGAAAACAAAATAACAAAAGGAAGGAGGAAAGTCTGTTGTAAAGGTTTTGTTTGATATGCTATACCATCTGCACAGCCAAATAGGAGAATTAAAGAGAGATGTGGTGAGGAGGTTAAGTTATGTGTGATGAAGAGGACAGGGCAAAAAATGGAGCTGTCAAGGTCCTTTGGATCCTGGAGGATCATGAGTGAGTCCCAGATGCCAAGCACTGAAGTTTTTTTTTTTTTTTAAGATTTTACTTATTATGTATACAATGTTCTGCCTATATGTATGTCTGCACACTGGAAGAGGGCACCAAATCTCATTATAGGTGGTTATGACCCACCATGTGGTTTCTGGGAATTGAACTCAGAACCTCTGGAAGACCAGCCAGTGCTCTTAACCTCTGAGCCATCTCTCCAGCCCCCAGCACTGAACTTGTCACAGTGTTAAATTTAGGTTTTTTTACTTTGATTTGGTTGTGACTATGCCATGATTCTTTCCTCTTAAACTAAGACAGTATTTAACTATTTAACAGGAGTTAAGAAAATGGATATTTTACAGAGACTTTGGATACTTTGGAGAGACTCTGAATATTCTGAACTTTGAATGTTTTAGAGAGGCTTTGAACTTTGGAAGAGAAAGATGTTTTAAGTAGAAAATGGAACATTTCAAGAATTTGAATTTTTAAAAAGATTGTGGGACTTTTAAAGTTGGAATATTTTATGTGTTGGTGATATTAATATGAATCTTGAAGAGAACAAGAAAAAAGTTTATGGTTTAATAGGGGTGTGTTTCTGTGCCAAATTGACAAGGTTGTGTTGTTTAGGTTTATGTCAGTATAGCACAAGCTAGAGTCATTGGGGAAGATTTGCAGCTGAGAAAATGTTTACATTAGATTGAACTGTAAGCTAGTTTGTGTGCCATTTTCTTGATTTATGATTGATTTGGGAGGGCCCAGGTCACTGTATACAGTGACACCCTTGGGCAGGTGGTCCTTGGATGTATAAGAAAACAAGATGAACCGGCCACGAGGTGCAAGTCAGTAAACAGCATTCTGCTGTGGCTTTTGCTCCAGTTCCTGCCTCTAGATTCCTGTCATGCTTGAGTTCCTGCCATGATTTTACTTATTTGTGTTACCTGACCTGAGAGTTACAAGGTAAAATAATCCATTACCATGCCAAGTTGATTTTGAGCATTTTTTTGTTTTGATTTTGTTTTTTTTTTCTTTTTTTGCTTTGATAAAATCAAAGCAACAGATTTTATTAAACCTAATTAAGACAAAGAGACATCTTGTTGATGGTGGTACTCTTTTTTTTTTAAAGATTTTATTTATTTATTGTGTATACAGTGTTTTGCCTGCATGTATACATTCACTCCAGAAGAGGGCACCAGATCTCATTTTGTAGATGGTTGCTGGGAATTGAACTCAGGACCTTTGGAAGAACAGGTGGTGTTCTTAACCTCTGAGCCATCTCTCCAGCCCGATGGTGGTACTCTTATATCAGTTTGAGGCAGAGCAGATGGCAGTCACTTGTTCAACCTAGCTTGACACCTGCCTTGGTGGCCAAAGCTGTTCTATGCCTAGGACTCATAAAAATAAAATCAAATCCAGGCAACACAGCACAGGAGAAGGAAGACACCCACAGATGTGTCCTCCAGCACAGAGCACAGGCAGGCCATAGACACCTGCTTGCTGCCACACCAGGCAGTACAGATAAAGAATGTCACCCAGGGGCCCGCCAGTCACTTGTCCAGCCTGAAGCAGGAACTACTACAATGTGTGAGTATGTGGTGGTCACATGGGAGAGACAGAGAAATGGAGCAGTTTGGGAATTATGAAGAGAAATGGAACTGGAGACTCAAGGATGGAGAGGAGTAGCCTGTTTTGGGTGGCCAGCCCCACCACCTGGGGCCATGGTGAGGCTCCAGCCCGAGGTGATGGTTTGGACCATTACTGAGTCTGTAGCTACACAACAGCAAGTGTCCGTATTGAAGCCCATGGCTCATATTGCCACTAGAGAACATGGGGATGTCCCTCATCAGGACAGCTACTGGGGACCACGTGAATGTCCAGGGGCTGCACATAACTGGCCCCACCCCTCATATGCTGTGCTGTAGAGAGCTGGCCTCGATTCTCATCAGTGGCAGCACTAGGAAGAGGGGATCTTGAGCCTCACCTAGGTAGCACAGTGAAGTTGGCCATGGTGACAAGAGGTGTGGGCCAGGGAGTACAGAGATGGCCCTGGTATGCAGGGGTGATTCCTTTCCCTCCTTGCCCCTCAACATTAGCGGCAGTTGGGAGAGCTGGCCCTAGGATCATGATAGCGGGAGAGTTGGCCCTATTCATTGCCAGCTGCAGCACGTGAGAGAGCGGGCCCTGTTACTGGCCTGAGCAGCACAGTAGTGCTGCTGGCCCTGATTGAGGTGAGCAGATAAGCCAGCCCCAAAGATGAAGCGAGGGTGAGCTGGCCCTGAGGGCCTGAAAGCAGAAGAGCTGACCCTGCCTCCTGCCCATGATAGCGTTGGGTGGCCCAGCAGAAGCAGTGCTGGAAAGCTCTCCCTGGTGGTGCAGATAAGTGAGAGTCAGCAACCTGACAAGCTCAACGAGCACGCAGGCTCAGATTCAGGGCTCTGAATTGGCCCATCCCAAAATCTATATCATCTGCAAATGGTAGGGATATGTGAAAGAGTTAGTCCTGCTGATCCAAAGCTACAAAACCTCCATAACATAGAGCAACAACGGAATAATCAGGAAGGATCCAATATTGGTGGTATCACAGAAGCCAATGACCTTGAACTCCACCAGTGACTCATTGCATTGAACATTTGTAAGTGAAGATGTGTGGGCAGAGGATATATTATGGGATACACCATGACATACTACAGCTTCCATGATGAAATGTTTTCCATGCTTTGTTTATGTTGCTCTGTGTGTGTGTGTTTTATTTTTGCTTTGATTGATTAGGTTTTCTACTGATTTTTTTTTGTTTGATTGATTCTTTATTGGGAGGGAGGTTGCAAGGGCAAAAGGCAGATATGAGGGAATGGAGAGTTGAGCAGGACTAGGGTGCACGACATGAAACTCATAAAGAATCAATAAAAAGTTATAAAAAGACATACTTGCATTGATAATCAATAATTTCAAAATATAAAAATCCATAGTAGATTCATGGAGAATTCTATTTTGAAATGTAATGTTTTTTTAACATTTTTTATTTATTTATTATGTATACAGTATTTGCTCTACATATATGCCTGGGCAGATCTCAATGTAGATGGCTGTGAGCCACCATGTGGTTGCTGGGAATTGAACTCAGGACCTTGGGAAGAACAGCCAGTGCTCTTAACCTCTGAGCCACCTCTCCAGCCCAAAATGTAATGTTTTATTAGCAGATAAAACTTTTCACTTTCTTTGTGATCATAGAAGGGTATTTAATTTTTCTAGGACTCAACATTTCCTTTTTAAAACCAAGTAATACAGATGAGTTGTAACAGGTTCTATCTTGAAGCTTTTTCCAGTTTAAATGTCTATGATTCAGAGACTGCTTACAAACACCACCCCAACACACACCACACAAATCCACAGTTAACATTGTTGTAGACTGTGATGCAGGGAACAACCAAGTCAGAATTACATGTAATATCATCAAAGATGGTCCAGCTGCTTGCAGCATAGGTATTAGGAGATGAAAAATGGATTTACCCAAAACATCATTTCCAATTAGTTGACTGAGGCAAACTTAAGTCCTGTGGTAAGAAGGATTCTGAGGCCAATTCCAAGTTAAGGAAATCTTGTACTTTAATCTTACCTATCAAGTAGGCTGATAGACAGTAGTGTGAGAAACCAGGGTATGGCCATGTGAACCCCATATTTACTGTCTCTGCTATGTGAT
Organism: Lophiomys imhausi; assembly: GCA_907164525.1. Classification (NCBI taxonomy): domain Eukaryota; kingdom Metazoa; phylum Chordata; class Mammalia; order Rodentia; family Muridae; genus Lophiomys; species Lophiomys imhausi. Next base: position 373,743 of record CAJQZJ010000348.1, on the reverse strand, counting down.
TTAAGGATGATAAGGAAGTAAAGAGATCTGTCATTGACATGGTTTGCTATTTCCTAGAGGAGGAGACACTTGAACTGAGCTCTGAAATGAGGAAGTAAAGTTTCAGTAGAGAAGGAAGAGGGAGTATAATAGGAAGGTAGGAAGGGATAGGTGTTAAAATCATGGGTGGCTTCTAAAGCTCTGTCTTCCCAACTATTAGCTGCTTTCTGTTCACCACTACTTCTTCACAGCTAGGATTCTATAATACAGAATAAATGGCATCCCTTATATTCAATATAGAAAATTGACATGAAGGAGAGCCCGTCTTTATATCCCTGTGGCCCTTCACTGCCAGTGACAGGATATGGATATATGAATTTGGGAGAATTTTCCCTAAAACTTCATTCTAGTGTTTTTGTTGGATTGATTTTTTTTTCTGTCCTCAAACTTGTTTCCTTGAAAACTGCAGTGACAGCAGCAATCTCACTTCTCAGAATTGTTGCTCTAGCAGTGTGCACTGTGTTCAGTCATTCATACTCCTACTTCCCCAGTGCTCCAGGGATAGCATCTAGACAACTAGCTTAGGTTCTCCCTCCATCATCTGACACTGGACATATCCAATCTCCTATATTAAATCTTTTTATACCTAAAATATCTAAAATAACATTTGATTGTTACATTAAGTCCTCATATGAGTAGTGGTGAAATAACCAAAGATGTACAGGTAGAAAGTATGACCAGAGCACATGAAAGAAATCAGATGGGCTGAATAAGCAAGATGGCAGACTGACAGAAAATGGGGATAGGGTGGACAGGGTTGAAACAGATCCTAGAAGCTTTAGTGCAACCCCATGGAGTCCAAATTCATCTTATGGGGAAGAGCTGCTGCTGGGTAAAGTGTCTCTATAGAGCCCAGAGACTAGAGGTAGATGGACCACTGGAAATGTTCACTGCAATTGCATGGTATGAAGTGACCTGAAGTTAGGCACTCAAGCTGAGCATGGGAAGATACAATTTCAAGGTGTAAGGAGAGGCTGAAGGTTGTTTCTAAAATATAAAAAATGGTAAAAGCTCATTTGGTTAAAAATACTAGTTTAGGGGCCAGAGAGATACCTCAGTTCATCAGTAAATCACTTGCCTCATATACATGAACACTTGACTTCACACCCCCAGAATCTACATAAAAGTTGGGTACAGGGGTGCACATTTCAAGTCTCAACCGTGGTGACAGGTGAGGTGGAAACAAGTTGATCTCTGCATTCTTGCTGCCTAATCAGTCTAGCCTCTGTTGGGAAATTCAGGGTAATTTTAAAAACCTGTTCTGCATACATGTATGCAAATGCCACAATGAATCCAAGTACTTTGTAAGATAACCTAAAGACTGATTTCTTTTTAAGCCAGCATTCAAAAACCAATAAAAAGGTGTGTTTAAAAAAGAAAACTGCGGGCTGGAGAGATGGCTCAGCGGTTAAGAGCACTGGCTGTTCTTCCAGAGGTCATGAGTTCAATTCCCAGCAACCACATGGTGGCTCATAACCATCTATAATGAAATCTGGTGCCCTCTTCTGGCCTGCCGATATACCTGCAGACAGAACACTGTATACATAATAAATAAATCTTAAAAAAAAAATAAAAAAAAAATAAAAAAAAAAGAAAACTGTCTCAGAGGTGGAGAGGTACCTGAGGAATGGCACCTAAGGTCATCCTCTGACCTCTACACATATATATGTACCCACCACCACCTCACAAATACCACACACCCCAACATACAAAAATACTAGTTTGTCACAAAATAGTTGTAGCTATAAATAGGACAGTGTGCACAGGTACAGATGGAATTCGTAGTCCACTGAAAATGAAAACTTGTCTTTTGCTTGTTTGATTTCTTTCTTCACAGGTAGGTAGAGGAATATTTGATGAGATTATATTAGTCAGGGATCCTCTGCTCTGTGTACTGACACAGTTATCTTCCACTGCTAAATCCAATGCTGTCTAAGGAAAATTATACCTCCAACAACAGGAATATTTCTCTCGTTCACAGAAGGGCCAAAAGTAAAGAAATATCCCTGAAAAGAATCACTGTCAAGCCACTACAGTTCCTGCCCTAGTTCTCAGTCCCTAGTCCTTTGAGCTATAGGAAGTTGTATTCCTTCTATCTGTGAATCTCTACCAGGTCCAAACACTAAGACAAGAATGAAACATCCTTCATTTCATTTCACTCTCCTGGTAATCTTTATGAAATTTACTTAACGTGGAATATATGAAAGAAAAGGAAGGGAGCTCTGAAAATTTACAAATTTCTCATCAGTGCTCACAGCTGATTTATTTCATCACTTGAAAATTTAAAGCCAGGATGAATTATAAGAATTAGAAAAGGGCAATCAGGGTCAAGTTCTCTCAAGATGACAACAGGCCTTGGGACCGCCCAAGTCCACAGAATCTGTGCCTGGACACACAGGACCATACCACCAGAGCCACTGCAGACTGAATACTCAATGTGCAACATAGAGTCCTCTGTCTTGGGAGCAGTGAAACAATCCCGGGCCATTTCTAATTACCTGGGAATAGGCTGCACCAGCTCACAGTGCTTCTGGCTATTACGTGCACAGTGACCCTGAGATCCCCCTGTAAGCAGCGACAGGTCGCCAAGCAATTCAACTGCTACCCCAAATTGCCCCCTTTGAATCCAAACACAGAAGCAAACAGGAGCAGACAGCTAACAACATCCAAATGGCCAAAGGTCCAAGAAAAAACAGAAATCAGGGAAATATGACTCCAACAACACTAAACAATCCTAGATCATACAATCCTGAACACATCACCACAGCTGAAACACATGAAAATGATGACAATTCTACACTATGGAAAGTGATAGAGTCCCTTCAAGAAGAATTTAAATCTATGAAGGAATTCAAAGAAGCCACAATTTCACAAGCGAAAGCAATGGATAATACCATTAGAGAACTCCAAGCCAAGGTGGCTCAACTTGAACAGGAAAAACACAGGACAATGAAAGATTTCCAGGCAAAGACAAGCAAACTGGGGCAGGAAATGTACAAAACGAATAAAATCATTCAAGACATGAAAATGGAAATGGAAACAATAAAAAAAAAACCACACTCATAGTTAAAAGTGGAAATGGAGAAACAAGGGAAGAGAACAGGAACTACAGATATGAGTATCAAAAATAGGATACAAGAGATGGAAGATAGGATCTCAAGCATGGAAGATTTGATGGAAGAAATCAGTACAACATCCAAAGAAAATGAGAAAGCTAAAAAATTTCTCACCCACAACATCCAAGAAATCAAGGACTCAATGAAAAGACGGAACCTAAGAATTATAAGCATAGAGGAAAGAGAAGACTCCCAACTCCAAGGTCCAGGAAGTATCTTCAAAAAAATCATAGAAGAAAACTTCCCAAACCTAAAGAAAGAGGTGCCAATAAAATTCCAAGAGGCTTACAGAACACCAAACAGATTAGATCAGAAAAGAATCTCCTCTTGCCACCTAACAATTGAATACTCCAAATGTACAGAACAAAGAAAGAATATTAAAAGCTATAAGAGAAAAAGGTCAAGTCACATACAATGGCAGACCCATCAGAATTACACCTGACTTCTCCTCAGAAACTTTAAAAGCTAGAAGGGCCTGGAGAGATGTCCTACAAGCCCTGAGAGAACATAGGTGCCCAGCCAGACTACTATGCCCAGAAAAACTCTCTATCAACATAGATGGAGAAAACAGGATATTCCATGACAAAATCAAATTTAAACAATATCTACCCACAAACCCAGCCCTACAGAAGATTCTAGAAGGAAAATTCCAACCCAGAGAAGATAACTACACCCAAGAAAACAGAGGAAATAGAAAACTCCACAACAACTAAACCAAAAGAAGGACGACCACCTATACCAAAATAATGGGAAATAACAACCCCTGGTCACTAATATCCATCAACATCAATGGACTCAACTGGCCAATAAAAAGACACAGATTTACAGATTGGATCTGTAAACAAGACCCATCTTTTTGCTGCATACAAGAAACACATCTCACTATCAAAGATAGACACTGTCTCAGAGTAAAGGGCTGGGAAAAGGTTTTCCAAGCAAATGGACCCAGGAAGCAAGCTGGAGTAGCCATCCTAATATCAAACAAAATAGACTTCCAACTGAAGTTAATAAAGAAAAAAAGACAGAGAAGGGCATTACATACTCATTAAAGGAAATATTCATCAAGAAGACATCTCAATATTGAACAACTATGCCCCAAATACAAAGGCACCTACATTTGTAAAAGAAAGGCTTCTAAAACTTAAATCGCACATTGATCCCCACACATTAGAAGTGGGAAACTTCAACACCCCACTCACAACTATGGACAGATCATCAAGACAGAAGCCAAACAGAGAAATAATGAGTCTAACAGAGATCATGAACCAAATGGACCTAACAGATATCTACAGAACGTTTCACCCAAACACAAAAGAATACACCTTCTTCTCAGCACCTCAAGGAATCTTCTCCAAAATCAACCATATACTTGGGCACAAAGATAGCCTCAACAGATACAAGAAAATTGAAATAACCCCTTGTATCTTATCAGACAACCATTGCATAAGCTGGACTTCAAAGCAAAAGAATCAACAGAAAGCCTACACACACATGGAAATTGAACAACTCTTTACTGTATGACTACTGGGTCAGGGAAAAAATAAAGAAGGAAATCAAAGACTTCTTAAAATCCAACAACAATGAAGGTACAACATACCCAAACCTATGGGACACAATGAAAGCTGTGCTACAAGCAAAATTCATAGCACTAAGGGCCCTCAAAAGAAAAATTGTGACAGTGCATATTAGCGAATTAACAGCCAAACTGGGTGAATTGGAAGAAAAAGAAACAAACACTCCCAAGAGGAACAAAAGGTAGGAAATTATCAAACTTAGGGCTGAAATCAACAACTTAGAAACAAAAAGAACTGAACAAAGAATCAATGAAACAAAGAGATGGTTCTTCGAGAAAATCAACAAAATAGATAGACCCTTAGCCAAATTAACTAAAAGGCAGAGGGAGAAAACCCAAATCAAAAAAAATCAGAAATAAAAAGGGAGAAATAACAATAGACATTGAGGAAATCCAGAGAATATTTGGGTCCTACTTTAAAAATCTATACTCCACCAAATTTGAAAACTTAAGTGAAATGGACAATTTTCTTGATAGATTCCACCTACCGAAGCTAAATCAAGATCAGATTAACAGATTAAACAGCCCTATAACCCCAAAGGAAATAGAAAGAGTCATTAAAAATCTCCCAATCAAAAAAAGCCCAGGGGGGCTGGAGAGATGGCTCAGCAGTTAAGAGCACTTCCTAGTGCTCTTCCAAAGGTCCTGAGTTCAATTCCCAGCAACCACATGGTGGCTCACAACCATCCACAATGTGATCTGGTGCCCTCTTCTGGAATGTAGGTGTACATGCAGATAGAGCACACAGCACACATATGCATAAAATAAATAAAATAAATCTTAAAAAAAAAAAAGCCAAGGGCCAGATGGTTTTAGCACAGAATTCTACCAGACCTTCAAAGAGGAGCTAACACCAATACTCTTCAAACTCTTCCTTTTTTTTTTTTTAAGATTTTATTTATTTATTATGTATACAGTGTTCTGTCTGCATGTATGCCTGCAGGCCAGAAGAGGGCACCAGATTCCATTATAGATGGTTGTGAACCACCATGTGCTTGCTGGGAATTGAACTCAGGACCCCTAGAGGAGCAGTCAGTGCTTTTAACTTCTGAGCCATCTCTCCAGCCCTCTTCAAACTCTTTCAACAATTAGAATCAGACAGAGCACTGCCAAACTAATTCTATGAGGCCAGAGTCACCCTGACTCCTAAACCACACAAAGACCCAACAAAGAAAGAGAACTTCAGACCAATCTCCCTCATAAACATAGATGCAAAAATACTTATTAAAATACTAGCAAACCGAATTCAAGAACACATCAAAAGTATCATACACCATGATCAAGTAGGCTTCATCCCTGGAATGCAGGGATGGTTCAACATACAAAAGTCTATCAATGTAATTCACCATATAAACAAGATGAAAGAAAAAAAAACACATGATAATCTCGCTAGATGCAGAAAAAGCATTTGACAAAATCCAACACCCCTTCATGCTAAAAGTTCTGGAGAGAACGGGCATACAAGGACTGTATCTAGAAATAATAAAGGCAATATACAGCAAGCCAGTGGCCAACATCAAATTAAATGGAGAGAAACTTGAAGCATTTCCTCTAAACTCAGGGACAAGACAAGGATGTCCACTTTCACCATATCTCTTCAATATAGTACTTGAAGTTTTTGCTAGAGCAATAAGACAACTAAAAGAGATCAAAGGGATACAATTTGAAAATGAAGAAGTCAAATTATCCCTATTTGCAGATGATATGATAGTACACATAAGTGAACCCAAAAATTCCACCAGAGAACTCTTACAGCTGATAAACACCTTCAGCAAAGTGGCTGGATACAAAATTAATTCAAGAAAATCAGAAGCCCTTCTTTATACAACAAACAAATGGGCTGACAAAGAAATAAGGGAAACAACCCCCCTTCACAATAGCCACAAACAATATAAAATACCTGGGGGTAACTCTAACCAAGCAAGTAAAGGACCGTACAACAAGAACTTCAAGCCCTTGAAGAAAGAAATTGAAGAGGCCTCTAGAAGATGGAAAGATCTCCCATGCTCATGGATAGGTAGGATCAACATAATAAAAATGGCCATCCTACCAAAAGCAATATATAGATTCAATGCAATTCCTATCAAAATACCAACACAATTCTTTATAGACCTGGAAAGAGCTATTCTCAATTTCATATGGAACAACAAAAAGCCCAGAATAGATAAATCAATCCTGTACAATAAAAAAACATCTGGAGGTATCACCATCCCAGATTTCAAGCTGTACTACAGAGAAATATTAGTAAACACAGCATGGTATTGGTATAGAAACAGAGCAGTAGATCAATGGAATTGAATTGAAGACCCAGAAATGGACCCACACACCTACGGCCACCTAATTTTTGACAAAGAAGCCAAAATGGCACAATGGAAGAAGGACAGCATCTTCAACAAATGATGCTGGTCCAACTGGATGTCCACTTGTAAAAGAATGAAATTAGACCCATACTTATCACCTTGTACAAAACTTAAGTCCAAGTGGATCAAAGACCTTAACATAAGGCCAGTCACACTAAACCTACTAGAAGAAAAATTGGGAGAAACCCTCGAACTCATTGGCTCAGGTGACAACTTCCTGAACAGAACACCAGCAGCTCAGGACCTGAGACCAACAATCAATAAATGGGACCTCATGAAACTGAAAAGCTTCTGTAAGGCAAAAAGACACTGTCATTCGAACAAAACGGCAGCCTACAGACTGGGAGAAAATCTTCATCAACCCCACAACTGATAGAGGGCTATTATCTAAAATCTACAAAGAACTCAAGAAATTAAATGCCTAAAAACCAAATAATCCAATCAAAAAATGGGGGACAGAGCTAAATAGAGAATTCACAAAGGAGGAATCCCTAATGGCTGAGAGACACTTGAAGAAATGCTCATCATCCTTAAATCATCAGAGAAATGCAACTCAAGAAGACTCTGAGATTCCATCTCACACCTGTCAGAATGGCTAAAATCAAAAGTTCAAATGACAGCACATGCTGGCGAGGGTGTGGAGAAAGGGGAACCCTACTCCATTGCTGGTGGGAGTGCAGGCTTGTGCAACCACTATGGAGGTCAGTATGGTAATATCTTAGAAAACTTGGAATAGCTTTGCCTCAGGACCCAGCCATACCACTTCTGGGTATACACCCAAATGACTCCTCAAGGAATCATAAGGAAGTTTCCTGATCTATGTTCATAGCAGCCTTATTTGTAATAGCTAGAAACTGGAAACAACCCAGATGTCTCTCAACTGAAGAATGGGTTAAAAAACTGCGGTACATCTACACAATGGAATATTACTCAGCTATCAGAAACAATGAAATTATGCAATTTGCAGCCAAAAGAGTGGAACTAGAGAAACTCATCCTGAGTGAGCTAACCCAGACTCAAAAGGATGCACATGGCATCTATTCACTTATAGTAGTAGGATTTTAGCTATATAGTACAGTATATCTATCTATACTACAACCAACTCACCAAAGGGAACATGGACATAGACTTTTTATTTATTTTTTGTTTTGTTTTTGTTTGTTGGTTTGTTTTTTAGTTTTCCCTCCCTGGCAATGAGACACTTTTCACTGGTGGTGCTGCCTTGTAGGCCCCCAATTTATGAGGAGGCTCTTGGCCCTCATATGACTTCTTAACTGGGGTGAGGGACTGTTATGTAGGTACACTCCACTCCAGAGGAGTGGGATGGAAGGGTTAGGGGCTAAAGGGTGTGAGGGCGGTGCTGGCAATGGGGGAAAGAGGACAATATGATGGAAATGTAACCTGAAGCAACAAATAAATAAATTTATTTATTAAAAAAAAGGGCAATCAGCTCATCATTTGTCCCATCTACAATCCACCCAAGTCTGAGATGCTAATGCAAGACATTAGTTTTTGAGTAGTTCTTTAGAAAATAGGTGAAGAAAATATTGGCACTCAATATTTAAGATTTCTACAGGCCTAAAGTTTTTTTATTGATCATCATTGCATTGTATTATTTTCTCAGTAATAACCAGAAGTTGCATCTTTGGTGATGACAAGATGGGTCAGTGGGTAAATGAATATACCATAGAGCTTAGTAAATGTAAACTTAATCCCTGGGACCTACATAGTGAAAGGAGAGAACCAAGTCCTTCGGGTTGTCCTCTCACCTCCACATATATACCATGGCATTCACATATACAAAATAAATAAATAATGTTTGAGATTTTTTTTTGTAAGTTGAGTGTTTTTTCTTAAAACAAATTAATTCTATTTTGTTAAGATAAAGTGTTTAAATAATTTCACAGTACTTATCTGCCAATGTCTTCACAAAATCTAGAATTGATTCTCACTCATTGTCATGACAATCATAAATTGAAAGCAGGGGAGGTGGACTTCCCAAATGAAGAGGAATTTCACCATGTCTACCCTTTCAGGACAGTGGTTCTACTACTACAATAAACTTCTACTACTACAAACCTTTATACCCTCCTTTCTTAGGATTACAATGGCCAAGGAAGTGAAGGAAAGTACAGCCTCGACTAGTCCAATAACGTTGTCTAGGTCACCCCTCTTATCATCTTACTTGGAGCAAAAAGATCAGTAAGTTTCACTGCATCCAAGAGGCAATGGACATACTAATTATCAGTTGTAAAATGCTTTCAAAAGAGGGATGCTATATCTGTACATGCTAACTTTTTCAATAATCATATTCATACCCTACTCACTTCACTGGTAATTGTGCAGAACCATCATAATGCAATGATATGTGCCACAAGGAAGTCAGGTGAGAGGATCTGATGATGCTGACATGAAACGTTGTCAGTGAAAGGCTATAAAGACCGTGTAACACTGTCAAAATTGAAGGGAGATTACGGCACTGCAAGTTCTACTACCATTAAAAGATGTTAGAAGGATAGGGTTCCACAATCTGGGGCAATGTCTGTTATGACAGATCTGCTCAAGCAGCTTAGAAGACAAACTGGCATTCCTCATCTGATTTTCTTTATCCAAAGGGTTTTTTTTTTTTTCAATGAAAAATTTCTGTTAATTTCCCCCATGAACATCGCCAGCCCAGAATAGGACAATGATTCTCAACAGCAATTTATATTTGAAATGTTCATTGTTCCTTGGGTATGTGGCCTGATGTTAATTGCAACAGATAACCTTTTCTTTTGCAGGGATAGAGAATACATTTTAGGATTTTTGTGGGAGAGAATAGTCCTCAGCGTTTTATTCTTTGAACAAACCTTGGCAGTGTAAGGTCTTTGTTGCAGAGGCCACACTTCATGGGAGAAGAAGAGACATATCTCTTTACTGAGGGGCTGGTTTAGAGAGAAGCATGTATCCTGTTTATATATAGTAGATTTAAAAAACAATCCTTAAGAAGATTCAACCTGAAAAAGAAAATGAAGCTTCTCAGTGTAATATTGAGCACTTGGAACCCTTGGGTTTCAAGTCCCTGAAGTTTCCTATTATATGAGGGTATTAGTATTAAGCAAAATTTTTAAATATGGAGGCATAATTTCTGGTAAGACTGTTACATGATAAGCATAGGAAGTAAGTGATATAAAATCATCCCTTGTAGAAAGCTACACCAAGACTGGCTGGCATGTGTTGTACTCAGAGATTCCACCTTTGTGTTCTGAGAGTAGAAACTCCAACAATGACCTGAGCACATGGCTATGTAAGAATGGTGCAGGCTGGATCTCAACTCTCATTCTCCCTTCATTGGGGCAAACATGTGCAGCACACAACCTGCACAACCAGGTTCACCTTCACAGTCCTGATGGATAATAGACCATGTAGCTCCATCCCTCAGTATCTAGAAAACTCTCCGCACTGCCAACCAGACAAATGTGCCATGTTTCTAGACAGGACTCTGTGATATCACCTCTTAAAGGACTTTGCATGTTAGAAGTCTATCATGAAAGCAAGAGTTGGACAAGACCTTTCCAGCTGACTTCTGTTGTCTTAGAGTAACTATTGCCATCTCCTCTTCACTTCTAAAAGTGACATGGTTTGGATATTAATCTTTATTGTCTCCTAACACATAACTTTGACAGGACATAATGTGAGGATTGTATAAAGTTAGTCTCTAGATACAAGTGTGAGAAATGTGTGTGAATGTCATGAGGACAGGGTAAGAAGAAACAGAGGCAGATGTGACTCATATCCTCCAGTTCTCCTGCCTGCTGGTATTGGAAGAGTTCTAGAGACCAGTTGCTTATGATGCTTAACACCAACTATGAAACTAAGATTTTCTCCTTTTAGATATGTTTTTAATTTTTAATTGACACAGTAATTGTACATATTTGTGGGATACCATGAGACATTTCAATCCATGTGCATAATATGCAATTAGCAGATCAGGCTAATTGGCATATCCATCACCTCAGACATATATCATTTCTTTATATTGAGAACATTCAAACTCTGTTAGCTATTTTTAAATCCATGGTTGTCTATCATAGCTATCTTTGTGTGCTGCAGAACACTGGAAATGTTTCCATCATTCCAGTTGCACCCTGTTCCTTAGCCATCATCTACTCAGCCTCAACTTGACCTTTTGCCTTCTCAAACTCTGGTACCCAATGCATTATCTGTTTTCTATCAGAGCATCTTCTCCCAAATTTCTCTTGTTCTGACTCTAATGGTCCCATACTCTAGATATACAGCATATCAATTCTGTTTTATCTTTTCTTATTTTTGTTTTTTCTTTGATTTTGTTTGTTTGATTGCTTGTTTTGAGATGGTCTCTCTATGTAGCTCTGGCTGTCTTGGAATTTACCCCATTAGGCCTCTTCGAACTCATAGAGATCCACTAGTCTCTGTCTTCTGTGTGCTGGGATTAAAGCCATGAATTACACTTACTGTTATAAGAGAAGGAGCCATCTGTTGGACTGAAAGGGGAAACTTCTGGGGGGAAGAGGGTGGAAGGGCGGGATAGGAAGGGGGAATAGGGAGCGGTTTGTTACTGAGATGTAACTTGAAGAAAAAAAAATAAAGTATTAAAAAAAAAAGCCATGAATTACTATGCTGGTTTCAATTCAGTGTCCTAATTCAGTGGATGCTAATATCCAACACTTTCCTCACCTATGTTCTAGGGTTTTAAAATGAAGCTCAAAATTCTAAGCGAAGAATTAAATACCATTTTAATTATTATTAAAATGGGCTCTTTGGGGCTGGAGAGATGGCTCACAGGCTAAGAGCACTGGCTGCTCTTCCAGAGGTCCTGAGTTCAATTCCCAGCAACCATGTGATGGCTCATAACCATCTCATAATGAGATCTGATGCCCTTTTCTGGCCTGCAGGCATAAATGCAGACAAAACTGTATAATAAATAAGTAAATAATGTGCTCTTTGGGCCTTGGTGTATTAGTCAAACAGGTATTCAAGGAGCACCTTTCATTCACAATGAACATGTTTGAGCAGGGCATAAGGGCACATGCCTGTAATCCCAGCATTTTTGGACTGAGGTAGGAGGTTTGTGAGTTCAAGGCAAGCCTAAGCTACGTAATGAAATCTTATTTCAAGCAAGCAAAAAATAAGACACATGAAGTTAGATATCCAGGCGGGGAGGTGGTGGAGCACACCTTTAATCTTAGCACTAGGGAGGCAGAGGCAGGTGGATCTTGAGGCTAGCCTGGTCTATAGAGTGGGTTCCAGGACAGCTAGGGGTACACGAGAAACCCTGTCTCAAAAAACAAAACAAAGGAAAGAAGGAAGAAAGAAAGAAAGGAAGGAAGGAAGGAAGGAAGGAAGGAAGGAAGGAAGGAAGAGGTTATTCATTCAACACAGATTTTAAAAAATGAAATTGAAAGCTAGGCACAGTGTGTATACTTGTGGTCTCAGCATTTGGGGGTGGAAGCAGAAGGATGTGGTGTTCACAGATTCAAAGTTTAGCTAGATGGTCAATCTGAGGCCACGCTAGGCTATGTGAAACAGTATGACTTACATAATCTCCAACTATGTTCCTCTCAGGGTTACTTGTCTTTATCTCAAGTGCCTGGAAGGTAGTGAGCCAATTTATCATTAATGCTCATAGGAGAGCTGAGCTCCTCTTTGGAGCACATTGGGCTGTACAAACTAGAACTAAAGGTTGCACAAGCAGTGCAATGTCTAACCTCCACAGTCACAGAAAGAGGTTTGCAAGAATAGCAATAGGAAAGAAAGAGACTTTGTGGGCTAAAGGAGGTAGAAGCCCCACTCAGAACCGAGAATTCTGGTTAGTTACTCAAAGCCTAGTGAGAGGTAGCGGGGAGATTATCTTCATCACTCATACTAGTCCTCAAAAGCCAACAACATTGGCTGTGGCAATGGCAGCACCATACTACCCAACCCCACCAGTAAATGGTGAGGTGGGAGTGAGTCAACTTCAAGTTAATGGAAGGCAAATACATAAACACTGAGGACCACCTGAAACAGCTTAATATAGCTGCTTCTCAAGGCCACTATGAATGTAAATGTGAATATGTGCAAAACCTCTTTGGGAAGAAACACTTGAGGTATGCAGAATCTTCAAAAGCCATGCCAGATGCTCTTCAGAAGCCTGGGAACAGAGATGGAGCCTGAGCTTCTGATAGAAAAAACAAACAAACAAACAACAACAACAAACCCAAGAACATTTCTCTGAAACTGGTATGTGGTATAAAGTGGGAGATGAATATCCCAAAAATCACAGAGAAGCAGACCATGGCAGGGCTGGAGAGATGACTCACTCAATAGTTAAAAGAACTTACTGCTCTTGCTGAGGACTTGGGTTTGGTTCCCACCACATAAAAGCTCATATCATCCATAACTCCAGTTCCAGAAGGCTGGACTCCCTCAGGCTCCAGGCATACACATGGTACACATACATACATGTGTACCATGTATATATATGCATACACACATAGCACTCTCACATATAAAAATAAAATAAATCTTTAAAACAAAGTTTCAACAGTGATCCAGCATCCAGTATCCACAGCCAGTTTATTCTGATTTCTTTTTGAAATGTTCTCCTAAGAACAAATTTTAGAAAGACAGCTATCTCTTATTCATCACTTCAGTAGCTAGTCTCTCGTGCAGAGAGTTTTGTGGGTTTGTGTTTTGTTTTTCCAGTTCTCTTCTAATCTCTTTCATTGTTCCTTATAAACTGGGAAACTTACTAGGAGATTTTAATCATTAGGTTCTCCTATCCTGACCCATATCTCAGTTGTATGCATAATTAACAGGCCTCAGGAGTGATTTTCTTTAAAATATTTTCACTGTAACAAAGGTGCTATTTTCACTGTAATAAAGATGTTCTCTGATTCATTTACTTTTCTAAGTAATAACAGGAAAGTGTTCTGGGGGTAGAGAGATCTCTCAGTAATTAAGAAAACATATGGTCTTGGATGGGGATCTGAGTTCCTTTCCCAGAATCTGTATCAGGAGCTTATAACTTAAGCTCCAGGGGACCTTCTATACTCATCTGGTCTCTGAGGGTACTGAACTCACCTGTTCAAACCCACAGAGAGGTACACACACACACACACACACACACACACACACACACACACACACCACACACACACACACACACACACACACACACACACACACACACACGCACGCACGCACGCACGAACACACACAGAGCAATTTTTAAAGTCTCACTGAGCAGTGGTGGCACACACCTTTAATCCCAGCTCTTGGGCTAAGGGAGGCAAATCTCTGAGTTTAAGGCCGGCCTGCTCTGCAGAGTGAGTTCCAGGACAGCCAGGGCTACACAGAGAAGTCCTGTCTTGAAAGACAAAACAAAACATATTCAAAGTCCCCCCCACCCCCGACCCCGTCCTACCACTTCCAGGTTTACCATGCCTGCCGGTTAAAGAACTGCCTGTCTAGCAGTTTCTCATAATATGATGCAGAGAAAAGAGTGTCTGAAATTTTAAATAAGTGTGGGGAGAAAAAGACCCACTAAAATAGCACACTCCAAAGCATCGAAACTCAAATAACAAAGAAGGTAATGGGGAATTACAGGGAAATAATATATTCTTAGCAATATGTCCTATTTTTTCAAATGTGAACAAAGCTATTCTTTGCCATGGCTGTTAATTACTTATTTGATTTGTTGGTCTACACACAACTTCAAAATTTCCCTTAAGATTTAGTGTGACGTCTACATATATTCTGTTGCCATCAGAAATTCAGGAGTTTCCTAAGTATCTGCCTATCTCTGCCTCCACGAATTTCTGAAACTTGTAAGAAAATAAAATCCAAACATCTTTAAATCTCATTTTGAACTAACGGTGATGTGAACAACACAGTAAGTTACCTACTTGAAAATCTACAGCAATAAGTAAGTGTTCCTCGATTTTCTTAGTAGTTGATTGAAATGCACACATCAAAGAAGGTGGAGCTTCCTAATGCACAGACCTGTGGGGTACACACAATTATACATCAAAACTTAGGAATCAACATTTACGGATAAATTGACATGAATGTATATATTTACAAACTTTCTGCTACAAGTATCACTACAGACCCCACTCTCCTGATATAGTGGGTAAAAATTATTAAAGATTTAATATTGAAAAAGTGAATTTGGCCACAATGGTATTGACCCTTGTATATTAATGTAAAATTAAGATTGTATTGGGCTACATCGGTATTGATCTTTGTATATTGATACAAAATTAAGATTATATTTGGCCACATTGGTATTGATCTTTGTATATTGATACAAAATTAAGGGTAACGCTTCTTAAAGGTATTGTTCGTAGTAATACTTAAAAATGAAATGTCAAGTTTTGACCTCTCGCTACCAACCAACATAAACTGTTTAGGATAATTAAGAAACGGAAACTAATAGTCATGAAAATGTGTCATTTTGTTAGTTACTATGACAGTCTATCACAGTTATTTTCTAAGCTACTCAGAAATCAAGTTGCTAAGAGACAAGCAATATTTGCTTATCTAAATATAAGAGATAGATAGGGCATCTTCAAAAACCTCAAGAGATCTGCAGAATATGGCATTCAAAGATGTTTTCTTAACTTAAGATTTTTTGATATCAAGATTGTCAGCTCCTGACAGCACCCCCTATATTACTCCAAGTAGAAGATGAGCATCGAAGAATCTCCAGTGAGAGATGATTGAATTGGTGGTAAGCCATTCTCTTGGCAAGAAAAACCACTTGCTTCAACTGTAGACAGACTTCTGTCCAAAAAGGACAAAACTTGGAAGCAGATAAGTCGACAGCCTAGCTCTGCCAAGACAGGGTAGGTAAGTCCTTCATAATTCCTGCTCTACAATCAATGTCTGTCAGAGAAATGGGGCCAAATAGCTGAAGATTGATGCTGTAATGTATGGAGAGAAAATGGGAACTGTCCAGGCAGCCACTGGTATGTCATTTTTTAGTTTTGGAAGCTGCAGGCCCTGCACTTCCTATATAATCAGATATATTTATCCCTCTCAGGTCTCTGAGGTGGTTGAAGAATAGATAGGTAGAGTCTCATAGTTAAATTTTAAGTTGTTTAGGAATCAAGAGGGTGTTCTGGATCTAAGAAGATATTTTTAAAATTATGAGGCAAGTTAGTATGAAAGCTGAGTTAGATATAGAACTTTAAACGCATGGAGATGGTTAGATAGTAGAATGTTAAAGTCAGGTGCCAAATACATATGGACTGGACATTGGGAATGTATGCTAAGCCATATAACTCTTATAATCGTGGCCTATTTATTTCTGTTGTTTTGTATTGTATTTATAGTTATAAGAAAAAGAACCATTTTTTTGGACTGAAAGGAAGAGCTGTTGGGGGGAAAAATAAATACCTTAAACTAAAAAAAAAAAAAAAAGAAGGGAAGAGGATGGAGGGGTTGAGGGGGAGGAGGGTGGAAGGGTGGGACTGGAGGGGGGAGTAGGGAGGGGATTGTGATTGAGATGTAACTTGAAGAAATAAAAAGTAAATTATTAAAAAAAAAAGAAAGAAAAAGTGAATTTTGATTAACTATTTTCCATGACTAAATGACCATCCCTCTGTCTGCCAGGGATTGGTTTTTAACTGTTCCAGCCCTCCACACAAGCACAATATCATTATGCAAAATTACCCATACTCTATCTACAACCTCTCTAAAGTCCTCAGACTAACACAACGTAAATGCTATACCCATAGAATAACGACGGGGGGGGGGGGGGGGACAACACCTTTCATCTTCATCAGCATAGTTTCTCTTCAGAAACACATTCAATAGAAGGTGGGTTGGCTCTACGGATGTGGAATCTGCAGCGACAGAGAGGGGACTCACTAAGTCAAGCGTTATTGGAAAGATTCTGGCAAGGAACCCATCTTTCCCGCTCACAGCTCTCAAAAAGAGGCTGTTTCACTTTCAAAAGTGTCAGCTGCACTGCACTTGGAAAAGCTATTGGCTTTTCCTTTCTGTTGCCTTCATTTTCTTCTGCAGGGACACAGAGGAATGTGGGTCCAGGTGGGCACTGTGCCTTCCTCTGATTATGCTGCATGACACAGCAGGGAGACCTCTTAGCTCAGACTGGGGTTGCCTGTTTAAGATTCTTTTCTTTATAAAAGGTGTAAGGCAATAAACACAGCTGTGGAAGTGGTTTTGTGTTTTCTTTTTGTTTGTTTTAGTCTATTAAAATGATATAATTAAGCTAGGGTGCAATAAAGTTCCATAAAATTATATCATCCGCCTTTGTGCCCTTCCTTGTTCGGCAAGTTTTACCTGGCTCACAATGTTCGAATACTCTGAATGGATCTACCTTTAGAAAGAGTTTCCTAAATCTTTGCTTATTATATTATAAAATACAGAGGCCTCAAATCAATGAGTTGTGGAGGTGTGTGTGTGTGTGTGTGTGTGTGTGTGTGTGTGTGTGTGTGTGTGTTCATGTTTTAAGACATACACATGTTTGTGTGTGTGTTGAGTGTGTATCCGTGTGGAGGCCAGAGATTAGTGATTCATGTCTGCTTCATTCACCTCTTCCCCTTTGTCTTGTTATTGTTTTGGTTTTGTTGCCTTGATTAGTTTTGGTTTTGGCTGAATCTCTCATAGAATCTGGAACTTGGATATGATTAGATTAGTTGGCCTACAAATCCTTGTGGTCTGCCTCTCTGTCTCCCTAGCACTGGGGTCATAGGCTCATGATGACATCCACAGCCTTTAAGTGACAACTCAGGATCTGACCTCAAGTCATGCATGGGAGCACTTTAACAAGCTGTTTACCTAGACCCTGAATTTTAAAATTCCAAATGAATCTTGAAACTGGTATGCAGATAACTTGTACTTCCCTGATGTCACTGAATTCCCATGTGACAGTTCCCTTCTCCTTAACTGGACAAGGGGCAATTTTAATTGGAGTATTTATGTACACTTTAGAAGAATAAATGTTATATAAATCATATCACAGAGAAACTTTCCTTTCAGGCAGATCATTTTCTGAGCTTAGGATGAAAACTGTGCCTCAATTTTGGTTTTCGAAGACATGTAATAATGGAAACCCATTTCCTTCCTGCGTAGATAAACTTGAAGTGCTTTCAGCTGTGCTCTGTCAAATTCATCTCATATAGAATAGATTTGAGAGGATACTTGATGTCTTTCCTAAATAGTTATGTTTAAGCTAAATGAATAAACACACTTTCATGTCTTAATTATAAAAAACAAAATATGTATAACTCTATGATATACACTATCATTTTAAATAAATTGAAAATCTTATTAGGTTAGAATTAAGTGGAAAATAATTTTTTGTCTCTGGGGATTTTTAATTTATTCAGAATATTTATATAATTACCTAATAGTCAGCCCTTTGAGGTTATTTCGCTGGAGATGATCTCTAATTCCAGACATTCTTTTAATCAAAGGTAAGGGGGTGTTGTAATTAATTTGCACACAGGGCGGATTTTACCTTTTGTTTTTTCTGTTGACTCCTCAAGTTCCTTTTTTCATATACCTCCCAGGGTGAGTTCATTGTCAGTTATATAAGCTTAGCTTCCTAAAAATATAGCAAAAACTTTGATCCTAGATTGAGAACTAAACAGTTTTTCTAATTTGGAAGGAGAATCATCTCAGAAAGTCAGTTTTTGGCCAGAGTAGGTGACACAGGCCATTCACTTGCAGGTGTCAAAACCAATGGTCAACAACTTGTAACATGTGTTTTGTTTTTGTTTTTGGTGTTTTTGTTTGTTTTTTGTTTTGTTTAGTTTTGGTTTTGGTTTTTCGAGACAGGGTTTTCTGTAGAACCCTGGCTGTCCTGAACTCACTTTGTAGACCAGGATGGCCTTGAACTAACAGAGATCCGCCTGCCTCTAACTCCTGAGTGCTGGGATTAAAGGCGTGCACCACCACGCCCGGCTGTAACATGTTTTTTTGCAATCACTACAGTTATCATACTAATCCATGGAACTGTTTTCCATTGAGCTATCATACAGGATATGTTGTAGTTATTAGTTTAATAACTTAATAAGTTATTAAACAATCATAGTGCCCTATCTCAAAGATAAATGTAATGTTATTGAAAATAAAATGGTTACTCAGGTCCTACCTTCATGGAGCATATGACTTAACCAGAATTGTGTTTGAGATCTGTGAAAGAAAAAATGCCCTCGCTACACATCTTTAATCCCAGCACTCAGGAGGCACAAGCAGGCTGATCTCTGAATTCGAAGCCAGCCTACTCTACAGAATGAGCTCCAGAATAGCCAGAGCTACACAGAGAAACCCTGTCTCAAACAAACAAAAATGCCCTGAAGGAACCATGATCAATAAAGACACAACAGAGAACTTCCCTGCTAGCAGTTTTCACTGGTCAAAGAAAAGGGAATGGGTGAAACACTGAAAATAAGTAAATATCAGCCAAAGAACAAGGCATTTAAATGACAGATGTGCCCCTGCTATATATCTGAGACCAAGACAGCCTTGTGCACATCAAGTGTGTATATGTAACACCAGTATATATTGTGCACTCCTTTATTTACTTGAATTGTGTGCATTGGAATGCTGTGTAAAATGTAATAAAGTTTCCAATTTAAAAATAAAACCTTAGATTATTTTTTGTGTGAATTAAAGTGAATCTCATACTCAAAGCAAAGGATGCCCCATTGCCATTTAAAGTGATTTCCAGATGGGGCAGAAAAGGGGGAAAAGTTGATGTTGCTATTAATTTATTTGACCTTCCAGGGCCAGGGTAGCTTAGCTAGTAATAGGCAAACAGAAGCCCTAAACATTCTTCTCTACATAGCAAGTTCGTCTGGCAAGTATGAGATCCTGTATCTAAATAAGTGAATGGATAAAATGACAGGCCCCCATAAAATCATCTTCTGTAACATTTACTCTGTAGACTCAGAGTGACACCATTCTCTTTTCTAGAACAGTGAAGGACCAGAAGCCTGCCTGGCCCCTCATTTAGATGGAAAAGGAAGTGTTTCCTCAGATTTGTCTAGGAAAGAGAGTGGCTCTCAATGTCCTCCAATCAGCCCACGAATATGTAAGAAAGAAAGGAAAAAGAGTGGAATGGAGAAAGGAGTTTATTGGAAGTTGAAAAAAAGCACAACTACCTGGTTGCTTAGCGGGCCTTTCAGGACCAGTCTTAGTGATGAGACTCTGAGCTGGGAAAGTTTGCTGTGCTCACACTGCTCCTGGAGGACACTGGGTGGCGCTCGTGGTAAAGGCTTGCACTTCTTTAGGGTCTCCCCCTCCACCACCATCACACACCCTCTGCAAATTTCAGCTATCCAAAGATGAAATTACAGGTTCCCTATGTGTCTCCGTGGGGAGCGCGTTGCTGGAGGAGTTTGATGCCATGGGATTGTTTCTGACAATCGGGTCAGCTGGGATTTGAGAAGCAATAGTGTCCCCTCACTGGCCTTGGTGTTAGAACCACATCCACAACACCAGTAAAAATTATGGCCCTCGCACAAGTAAACACCAGAGTGCTGACCAGACTCACAGCTGGGCCTGCAGCACACTGACCACAAGGATTGTATTTGTGAAATGAATCAGGACTATATATCGGGAGCAGACTCCAGGCTGTCTGCAGTGGCCCTCTCTTGACTGTATTTAAGGAAAGGTTGGAAAGGAACAAAGCTCAACTCAGAAAAGCAGTGAAGAAAGCTGAGACTGGTGAATGTGAAAGACCACCAAGATTTGATCTGCATAAAGGCCAATCTTTCAGCAACTCAGGTTATATGTAATATATATACACACACATATAATCATATATTATGTATGTATATATGTGTGTACATATATATCTCCACTGACAGAGGAGGCAGCAAGTAAATTTTAGCAAGATCTAGAATCATCTTATCACTATAACCTTGCATTCAACCAGATCCTGAAGTATGTCTGCAGTTTGCAGAACCACTCTCATGGGAAGCAAGGTGTGGGAGCAAGCATTGCTAGGCTCATCCTGGTGATGATGACCGTACTGACCTTATTTTCCTCCTGGTTATTACATTTGAATCCCTATTAAATAACACTGGGGGCAGTGAAGGGACCACTTATCTCTCTGCACTATTTTTCTTTACCTGTAAACACTTTGACGGGCCTCAGGCGTTGATTTGGGAGAGAGACTTGTGAAATTAAGCTCTGTGTTCAGTGACTCGGTGGGCTAGGAGAGCACCTCCAGAGAAGATCGAGATCACAATCCAGTAAGCTCAGCAGTGTGTCGTGTCTGCCTAGAGCCTGGACAGCCACATGAAAACCAACTGCATGGAATCAGGACCAAGGGACAGCAGACATTTATTGACCCCATGCATCTGTATCAGAAGGGAAATCTATAGATATCAAGGCTGAAACCAGGAGTGGGGGAGACTTCAGATGAAGAAAGGGTGGCTCTGCTGAATGCTAACTCCCTGAAGTTGGCAAAAGCTGTAGTTGTCCAGTCAAGGAAAAGAGACAGTAGCTATGGTTTTATGGGGCCCAGGGGGGCAATGGCTGGAAGCTGGTGCATATGTTAGGTTGCTGCTTCCAGTTGGAAATCCAGATTCCAGAGGGACTGACATCCTGCTTTCCAGTTCTCTGACAGAGACTTTGAGGCCTTGGTAGTGCTTTAGCCACACACACACACACACACACACACACACACACACACACACACACAAGGACCAAAGTAACATTACATAAAATGTTACTAGGGCAGATTTTTACTTCTCCCATTGGCAGAGGGGTATGAGGACCCAGAAGATCCTACCCTGAATATTCAATGACACTTCTAGGTTCCTGGCCTTGGACCCCCCCCCCCCCCCCCCCCAGAGAAAGACAAAAGGAGGCCCCAAATAGGTTACAACTCATGGAGTTGCATTTTTGAGGGGAGTGGAAGTCAGGCATGAGTGAGGATTATGATACGTTCCTAAGCCACCACTAGGTCATAACTGGAGTAAAAGCACATGATGACAAAATGAACTTCTTTTGCCAAATGTGTGAACCTTGAGTCCTGTCTCCCTTTGTATATAAACTAAGATGTTCAGTGGGCAGGAAATAAAGGGGGTTGTACAAGAACCCAAACTAGAGGATTTAGAGGGGCTTGGAGTGTGTGTAGGCAATGGACCCAGGAGAGGATCATCCATGATCCTAAGCCCACCTCCCAAGAGGGCTTTGCTCCCTATCTACTTTGTGGTCTTCCTATTCCATTTGGTCTGGAGGCAAATATGGTCACATACCTAAATCAATTCACCACGGAACTGACGGGCACTCCATTCTAGAAGTTTCCAAGTAGATGAGGATACGGAACAAGAGTAGATCTACTCAGCTCTTCGGGAAAGCAAGCTAAGAGCACACAGGCAATGTCAAGTTGTTGGGAATAAGAAAATGATTTTTAACAGTCCTTGTAAAGACTTCAGTTGAGGAACTCTGCTACTGACAGCTAACTGGACATATGCATTCTTGAACATCTCTATGGAGTCCTGAGAAGCACTCTTCTGCAAAAGTGCTTTATGTAAGTCAATCTGTTTTTGCAATTCACAAATTTTCAACACAAATTAAGTTACAACTTGCTTCCCAACATCCCACTTAAAACAAGACTGTTCTCCATTTATTCTCACCTCCATCTAACACTCCTTCTCCTCCACACAGTTTCTCATATCAGCGTTCAGTTGTACAGTCTCTGTTGGTGGAGGGGGAGAGGACAGGCAGAGATGTGGAGCAAGAAAAGAGCATCATGGGCCCCATCCTCTGAACCTGTACTTTTGAATCTGGTGACTGGAACACATTACCTTCAAACAGCATAGAGCTGGATCCTGGGACTGCTTGGGTTGTCGCTGCTATTCACTAAAAAAGATCGACTGAGACCCTCCCTTTCCCCAACAGGCAAAAACACACGCATAGTCTCTCTCTCTCTCTCTCTCTCTCTCTCTCTCTCTCTCTCTCTCTCACTCACTCACTCACTGTCTCTGTCTCTCTCTGTGTCTGTTGTCTGTTTCTCTCTCTCTCTCTCTCTCTCACTCACTCACTGTCTCTGTCTCTCTCTGTGTCTGTTGTCTGTTTCTCTCTCTCTCTCTCTCTCTCTCTCTCTCTCTCTCTCTCTCTCTCTCTCTCTCCCTCTCCCCCCCCCCCCCATGTCTCTTTTTTTAAGCAATGCTTTGTTGTGCTGAAACTAGTTGGACGAGTTAGGGTGTTGCTCCGCTCCCGAGGCCCTGGCCAATGGAACCCGATCCACCCCGCTGTGCGTAAGCGCGCAATTAAGGATTTAACCAAGGCTGTGCTGCGCCTCAGCCAGCAGTCAGCCTGCGGGAGACAGAGCCTCCACGACTCCCAGCCTCCTCCTCCCCGCCGCCGCCTCCTCCTCTTCCTCCTCCTCCTCCCTCGCTCCTACAGCCATGTCTGCTTAGACCAGAGCAGTTCCACAGCCAATTCAGGCAGCAGCGGCCGCCGCAGCAGACGGACAGCCACCGCCCGGGAGCTATGACAGGAGTGTTTGACAGAAGAGTTCCCAGCATCCGATCCGGCGACTTCCAAGCTCCTTTCCCGACGTCTGCCGCCATGCACCATCCGTCTCAGGAATCGCCAACTTTGCCAGAGTCGTCGGCCACCGATTCTGACTACTATAGTCCCGCGGGGGCCGCCCCGCACGGTTACTGCTCTCCTACCTCTGCTTCCTACGGCAAAGCGCTCAACCCCTACCAATACCAGTACCATGGCGTGAACGGCTCCGCAGCCGGCTACCCGCCCAAGGCTTATGCCGACTACGGCTACACCAGCCCCTACCACCAGTACGGCGGCGCCTACAACCGCGTCCCGAGTGCCACCAGCCAGCCAGGTAGGCGCGCGGGGGCGGGAGGCAGGTACCCAGGGTATCGTCACCCCGCGGGCGCGAAATGGGGTTGGTAGATGAGGGCCACGCTGTCCGCACTCATAGAAGGGTGCTCCGCAGAAGGGCGTGGGGGCCCCGGGACTGCAAACAGCCCGCATTTCACACCGGCTATTCGAGGGGTTTTCAGTGGAGGAACCTTGAAGAGCTTTAATCCGGTGTTTTCCCTCCGGCGCCCCTGGGGTGGGGTGGGGGCAGCTAGGTTGGGAAGAGGATGGGGGTGGGAAGACTCTAGCAGCCCCAGTGGTGTTTGCGTAATAAAAGGAAAGTTAGTTGGAATTCTGGGTCGGTGAGAGTGCTGAGTTGGCGAGATCTAGTCTGGATTACCCTTGGAAGCGCCCTGAGGCCTCGCAGTGCGGGTGCCGGCAGCGCAACGGGTGGCCTGAGGGCCGGAGAGCTGCAGCCTGACCGAGAAAAGCGAGCAGGGAACTTTGCGGTTTATCCAAGCCATTTCCAAATACAAAAAGCCATTTAAAATAGCGGAGGGTTTCTGAGAGGTCATTTTGTTAGAGGGATCCCCACACACACACTCTCCATAGGTACCTAGAATTTGTCTGCCTTCTTCCTCACAGTCTCCCTTGTCGGTACACCCTGAAACTTCCTCAGAGAGTTACAGTGGGGTAGTGAGTTTGTGGGGCAAATGAGAGGCGCGAAGTCTCGGTGAAGAGGTTTTACTGGTCGATTTTTGATCTCTCCTCACCAACACATTAATAAGGCTGCTAATATTAGCATCCCCTACTCCAGCAGAGCGGAGACCACAGCCGTCCCTCACCCTCCACCCTTCCTCTGGCAGTAGCTTCGCACACAGGCTCTCCCATTCCTTCCAGGTCCTGGTAGGGGGAAGGGGCCATGTGGCCGAGGGGCATGTTTGCAAAACTCTGGTTCGCGGGACCCTAGCGGTGTGCTTTTACAACAGTGAGGATTCTTCCCGGCTGCCTCCCCTTTATTACGAAAATATCTACACTACATCTCTGATTGAAGTTTGAGTCTGCCTGCTCCTCTCGCTGTCTCTTCTGTATTTGTGCATAAGGGGAAGATTTTTTTTTTTGGCCAAGAACATATTAAGTCTGTTTGTAAAAGAAACCAGACACATCTGTGCCCTCGCAGATCTGCACTGAGATTATCGGGGCTGCATAATCGGCTCTCTGTCTGCCGCGGCCCCGACCGACCGCTTGCCTCTTGTAGTGAAGGAACATAGTTTGCTTGTCGGTCTTTGAACTTTGGAGACCTTGGCTACCGTCTTCCCCGTCCAAGCGTCTAGCCTCTGCGGGCACCCGAATAGACGCCGACAGAAGCGGGGTCAATAGCCCAGGGCCTCCTCGCTTGACGCTCTGAGAGTGGAGTGGCTATTTGCGTCCCCAAAATGCACAAGGTGAATGGGAGGAAGGAAAAAATAATGAGAGAAGTAATCTTCGCTAAAAGTTTCTATTCCTAAAGCGAAGAAGTAGCTGATGTGTATGTACAACGTGCCTCGCGCACACAGTAGCCATTAATCGGGGACTCGCCGTCTTTTCTATGATTGATTTGGGGGAAGGGACAGATTTCACTGAGGTTTGAAAACCCAAGGTGGTAATATTGGGAAAGAGAGAGATGACTACACATTTCAAAACAAACAAAACCTCAGTGATTCTAGGGCCCGAGCAAAAGAGCCATTGTCTGCCCGGAAGCTCTAACTTAGTCTGTTTTGATTATTTAGAGAAAGAAGTGGCGGAGCCAGAGGTGAGAATGGTGAATGGTAAACCAAAGAAAGTTCGTAAACCCAGGACTATTTATTCCAGCTTTCAGCTGGCCGCATTACAGAGAAGGTTTCAGAAGACTCAGTACCTCGCCCTGCCAGAACGCGCGGAGTTGGCGGCCTCTCTAGGACTGACGCAAACACAGGTAAATCCGGCCGCCGCTGGGTACCGGCTCCGCCTCGCCTGCTGGCCGGGCTGGGCTGCGTGGTTCGGTCCCGACTGGCTGGAGCCGATTCTCCAGCACTTTGCAGAAACTTACAGATAGACACCAGCCTTTTCATCCTCCCCTCCCTGAACCAGGCATGCTGTTATTGACACGTGGCAGTGGGTGCGGGATTCGCCGTTTGTTCCTAGTTGCTCCCCTGCTTTAGCCACCAAGGGCTGGGGAGCAATGTTTCAGAGTGAAAACTAGGGGAGAAGTATTTCTGGGGGAATCTCTCTCGCGTTCTTGAGAAATGTCTGGGTCTCTTCGCAATGGGAAGCTTGCCAGGCCAGGTACTACTGGCCTGGTGGTGGTCTCCTGACATGCAAAGGCCTGGATCGTCGCGAATGACTCGAGAACTTTGAGGGTCGTATCCTGTCCCTGAGGCAGTTGGAAGTCGCATCAGCCTGAGGGTCGCGAGGGGGGGCGCTGTTGTACGGGGAACCCTCCTGGATTGTCCCCTTATTTTCCCTCCCACTCCAACCCGCTGGGGCCTAGAGTAAAGAATGTTCAAGTCGCCGCCCAGAGCTGCAGGCAGAGTCTGGCCTCCCAATGCCGAGGGAACTGAAGGGAGTCGGGCAGGAGATTGGGAAATCGCTCCTATCCCTTGACACTCTGCACCTTCAGTCTAGCCCACGCCTCTTCTCCCCAGGGCTCTGGCCTTGGAGCCGGAGAAGATGGTGCACAGGAGAGTCCCAGGTTTTGAGCTAATGAAAGACAAAGCTTTGGGGTCGCACTCCTGATGGAACCGGTGCCTGCTGAACTGGCCAGGTCTCCCTCTGCGGAACCCTCTCCTTGCGGAGATTGAGGCTGAGGCCTCCTAGCAGTGGGCACAGGCGACCAACTGTTGGGAGATAGCAGGGCAGGGTAGGCTAGGGGGCTGGAAGACCCGTCATTCATCGCCCAGGGAAAGGCGCGGGCAACCACGGAGTGTCCCGGTAACGTGTGCCTTTGTTCCCCCACCCAGGTGAAAATCTGGTTTCAGAACAAAAGATCCAAGATCAAGAAGATCATGAAAAACGGGGAGATGCCCCCGGAGCACAGTCCCAGCTCCAGCGACCCTATGGCGTGTAACTCGCCTCAGTCACCAGCGGTTTGGGAGCCCCAGGGCTCATCCCGCTCTCTCAGCCACCACCCTCATGCCCACCCTCCGACCTCCAACCAGTCCCCCGCGTCCAGCTACCTGGAGAATTCGGCTTCCTGGTACCCAAGCGCAGCCAGCTCTATCAATTCCCACCTGCCGCCACCAGGCTCCTTGCAGCACCCGCTGGCCCTGGCCTCCGGGACGCTCTATTAGATGGGCTGTTCTCTCTTGCCCATTTTTGGGACTACAGTGTTTTGCTGTTTTAGAAATCAGAAAGAAAGGAATTCATACGGGGATGTTTGGAAATGGAAACAAATAAGATTCATGTGTAAATTTTTTTTTGCATGTAAGTTATTGCATTTCAAAGAACCCCGCCCCCTTTTTTACGAAAAGAACCTTTTTTTTGTGCAACTGTGGACACTATCAATGGTGCCTTGAAATCTATGACCTCAACTTTTCAAAAGACTTTTTTCAATGTTATTTTAACCGTGTAAATAAGTGTAGATAGAGGATTTAAACTGTATATTCTGGATAAATAAAATTATTTCGACCATGAAAACTGTTCCTTTTGGCCCCTTGATAACTAGCTAGTGAGGTTATATGCAGAGGATTAAGAATAGGCGAATTCTCCAGAAATCCAACAACACAAAACAGAAGTCAGGAGCTGCATAGTTGCAAAAGTGTGTTTGTGTTGGATGCTGTGTTTTCTGTATCTGTCTGCACATGTGGCCTAAATAGTACTGTCATCATATTTAGTGTGGATTTTTCCCCCAAACACAAAACCATTTAAATGATATTAACTATAACTCCAATTGTTTCAGGTAAAAAGGAGTATTAATATTAAATAAATTTCTCTGACCATGTGTGAGTAAAAAGACAAGAGAAATCCCTCAATAAGCTGGAATTCTAAGCTCAACATGATTCTGGTGGGGAGCCCCTCCCCCATCAGCATATGTTTTGCAATTAGACAAATTAGGGCCCTTTTGAAAGGAGCCAAGGTAAGAAAGGAAAAGGAAAGGAGATCTGCTCTCGCTCCTCTTAGAGTTTTCAAAAATCTGAACAATTGGGGGCATAGCAAGTGGTAGCTTATGCCTTGGACCCTAATGTGTATGAATATAAATTTGGTCAGACTCCTTCAGTCAAGAAAATACCATAGGGACTGAGAAGAATGGTGAACCTAAAGCACTAGGCCAAACAAGGAATATGGGGGTAGGGAGCATTTCTTTTCAAAAAAAAAAAGGAACTGGTGTTGGTGAGGGGGAGAGGTCCTACCTATATTGATTTCATTTCATATGAGATAATGTTCCTAATATAATTGTCTTTCACAGTCATCTGTACTTCTGAAGGACCCTCCCCCTTTCACATGAAAACAGTAGGAAAGCTAGTTCTAAACCATAGAAAATGGGGTGTTTGCTGGGAGTTCATTGTGAAGCCACCTTTAAGGCAGGCCTGTGATGTTGCAGTAACCTGGCTCCTGACTTGCCCTTCCCTTACACTTCTGCCTGTAGCCGGCTGGACTAACCCCAGAGCTACAGCCTGGATCCTGAGCTGTGCCCCCAGGCCAGAATTATAGGTGTCTTTGTGGCTGGTTGTCCTTTAGTCTACTCAAATCTATTTCCTGGTGACACCAAAGGAACAAGCAATGTTGGAAACCACTAGATTTATGGGAAATATTCTACAGTTAAGAAGTCACCCGCAATAAACGTGACAAAGAGAGCCCTCTTGGGGAGGGGAGATTAGAACATAAAAAAATTTACATCCAGTCTTCTGAGTATTTCAGAGAGGACCGTTCCAACAGTGAGAACTGAAAGGGCAAACTATGTGCCCTTGGGCCATTAACAGAATCTGTCTCTGTCTCTCCAGTCTCTTCCCATTCCTTCCTTCCCACCAAACTTTATCTCCATTTCTTCGCTCTTCTTTTTTCTTTTCCTTTCTTTTCACAAGTGATACCAAACCCACCAGTTTGGATCATTGGGCCCTTGGGAGTGGCAAAACTGCACTTTTATAGCCTGGGCTATTGAAGCCTGCCTTCAGGAGTGCATTTCAATTTCCCTCCCTTTCCTCACTCCACTACATCTAATGGGGAGGGGTGATGATGTTGGGGGCAGCCCCATTTTGCTTTCTGGAGCAGCACAGAATAGAATGGGGAAAGAGATGGAGGTGTCTATTTTCTGCTTTTCTTTCTTTGCTTGCGAAGATTTCGGTAATTTCCATTATACCAAATGTCTGGAGCCCTCTGAAGCCTGGTCTTGATTTCCAGAATCTGGCTTTCGTATAGCCAAGGGCTTGTCCCCATCCCAGGGTGTGTGTTTGGGAAGATTAGGGGAGGTGCACCCACCATGCCCCCATAATATTCCCGCCCACTTGTTTCCCAAGAGTGTCAAAAGTGTGTTTGGAACAAGTTCTTTCCATTCTGGTACTCGGTGAGGGTGGATGTCATCTCCCTGCTCCCATTCCTACTGGAAAGGGGTGTGTGTAGTTTCTTCACTACCTCCGACCCCCAAACTCAACCAAGCGGAGGGAAGGGCGGATCCAGACGCTTCTTAGGAAAAAAAGGGATGCTCTTTAATCACCACTTTTCACCCCAAGCTGGCACATTGCTAGTTGTTAAGGACACTAAAGCCGGTTTGCTGTGGAGCCAAAAGCCTGGCGCAGTGGTAGGGGTGGGGTGGGGGTAGGGGTCTTGATTATACTTGGTTATAGGATTCCTTCCCTATTTCGAGCCTCACTTACTCCACGTCTCTTGTCTTGCGAAGTTTTTCTTTTTTCTTTTCTTTCTTTTTTTTTTTTTAACTTGGTTGGGAGGCGGTGAACAAAAATATTCTGGCAAGTGAGTCGCAATGGGCTTTCCTGGCACCGCGGGGAATCTCCCCAGGGAATTTAACTCCCTGCAGTCCTGCGCCCAAGGATGTGAAAATAACAGATCTCAGCAAAGTCTAAAAATATCTGTTTCTCCTGCCTCTCTCTCACCTTCCTTTCCTCTCCATTGTTTCTGGCTGTATGTAACAAGCGCACATCTTTCTTCACAATATTTTGGCTCTGGCAGACGCCACTGGCCCTGGACTTCAAATAGGAGTCGCGTATGCTTGCCCATTCTGTTCCTCGTTTGCCTAGTCCTCTTTCTAATGGCCACAAGATGAATCAAGCCGAATTCGGAATTAATTTTCTTTACAGTGGACCCCTACCTCCACCCCATATTTTCAGTCTCCATCTTGAGACCTCCCCGTAAAGCTCAGGAGGCCCAGGGCATGTTGGCAGGGCTTGGGTGATTTCTTCGGTGCCTAGTCCGACTCCCGGGCCCTCCTATAGAAGATCAGATAGATTAGCCTTTGTTTGAGACTTGGGTTGTGCTAGGCAGGTTTCTACTCCCTCCCTCCCCCTTTTTCCTGGCGGCCACCTCCTTGTGGGACAAGAGGCGGCCTGGAGATCCGAAGGAAACTGCATTCCTGTGGGTGCCAGGCGGCTCCAGTGCTGAGCCACAGGGCCTGAGACACACACACACTGAAGAACCCGCAGACCTCGCTACCCTTGATCTCACTCTCTTGCTTGCTCTTCCCCTCGCTTTGGGCACCTACCCGGGAATCAGTCCACTCCCACTCCACTCGGATCCACCCCAGGGCTCGGCCTTGCATAGCAGAGCTTTGACCCACACTTGGATATTCATGCACCCCCTCCTAGTGACAGAGGCCAGATCAGCATCTCTCCGCCTAAGGACAACCCTCTCACTCCCGGCCCTTATCCCACAAGCCAAGACGAGCCAGCTAGCCTCCTACGGCTCCTTTGATCGCACCGGACGCCCAGTGACTCGCGGTGTCCGAACTGTCCCAGACAGTCATCCTCGGCACGCCTAGGCCAGGGATTGTAGCTCACTGCCGCCTCCACTGTTCAGTTTCGAGCACTCTCCAGCTCACATTGTCCTGTATGCCTGCTGGAAACTGCTCGGCACTCCCACTCTGTCCTTTGCTTCTTGTTCCCAGAGAGGGACCTTTAGGACTACTCAGCTACCCACTCTAGGTCCGACCTCCGCCACATTTTGGATCCAGCGCCTCCCACTGGCCACTGGGATCCTGCCAAACTTGAGCTCTCCAGCCCTCGGGAAAGGCACACCCTGAGGGCCTTGTCTTGGAGACACCGCTGAAAAGTGTGCCACGCGCGCAGATCAGCCTAAAGTCTCCCACCTCCTCCCCTCTCAAGCATCCCAACCCCATCTGCTGGATGCTGGCTCCCACCGCCTGGGGGAGGAGGCTTTTCGGCTTGCTCGGGATCCTGGCCCCAGGCTTCCCTTCAGTTCTTCTCAGATTGCCCTCAGACCTTACATAGTTTCGACCTAGTCCCACTCCAAGCGAAACCTGGGCCTTGAAAATATCTCGGTGGTACAGGTGGGATTGGTTAAATCCTTTCTACACAGCCTGTACCGGCCAGTCGCATCCTTGGAGTTTTCTTTCGCCTCTGACAGGCGTTAGATTTCTTAGAGGTGCAAGGCAGAAAGTATACAATATATCTACTGCCCGAGGTATAAAGGATTGAGGGATAGAGGAGCCTTCCCTTTCAGACACAGAGCTGCCGCTGTAATGTAATAACCTGCTTTACACTTTGCGTTCTAACCTTGAAGATAGAATTTGATAATTTATGCGAATCTCTCTTTAGAGAAGAAGAAACAATTAGATGTTTCTGCGCTGTTGTTTGCTTGGACTTCTGATTTATAGGGTTCCGAATAGATCTCTTTGCCAAAAGCCCATGAATTATTGAGTCTGTTCCACATCCTAAACCAAGATTTATATAAAACCGTGAAATACCACACGTTACGACCTTTCACCACAGGAAGGAGAAAAATGGCTTCGTTACCTGATTCTACGCCTCTCTCTCTCTCTCTCTCTCTCTCTCTCTCTCTCTCTCCTGGTTTCAGTAACAATTCTCTGTGGATCTACCATACACAGTCTACTTTTTTTTTAAGTAATGGATGGGAGTAAGGGATGGTGAACAGTTCCCAATCTATGATTTATTTTAAAGCATTTTTTTTCCTTGAAAGGCGTGAAAACAGAAACTACCACTGGAAGCTTATTGCCATCCTAGGACTATTTCTGCCATTGCCACTTGCCATTTGCAAGGTGGCGGAAGAGGGGGGTGGAGGGGGGATGCAGGATATGGACTCAGCTTTCATCTATAAACAGGGGTCACTAAACAGGGGACATTTCATTATTGCCCTTAAATTCACAGGAGCTAGGGAGCCTGCTTACCACCCTGCCAGGTGACCCAGGCTGGGCAGCATGTGGGTCTGTAAAGTGTTCTTGGGAGGACAGAAAATCAACACAATTGGCCAAAACCATGGAAAGGAGGCCCAGGAAATTATGTGTTCAACATGAAAAGCTGAACTCCTGGGTCTTTAGGTATCTCCAACTGGGATGTCTCTCCCAGAATTAATCCAGAGAAGTCTCTACTAGGGCATGGACTAGACTCCTGGAAGTGATAGAATCCTCAGAGGGCTTGACTCTGGGACCAGCAAGTCTCCCAATCTCTCTCTATCTCACTCTTATTCTCCCACCCCTTTCTATCCTGTTCTCTCCTGTTTGGAGGTGATGAGGAACCTTGTCCTGTTGGGCATATTGTGATGTAGAAACAGCCAGTTTGATTTATTTGGGGAGGTTTTTACTAATGAAGTTAATGATAAAATTAAAACAAATAGTCAAACTAACTGAAGATGGCAGCTTCCCAGTTGGCTATATTTAATTAGCATCAATTAATGCATGTTCATCTAATACCCTCTAGGACACACTGTAGCTTCTTCATTGTAAAAGACAGTGGAGATGGAGGGCAGAAACACTTCAGATGCAGCCAGGGCATTTTGCTCTGATGACAAGAGCAATTGCAAATTCATTTAAGAATATGCTCATAAACAAGTGACAGTCACATTCTGAGGTGGCTTTGGTGGAAACAATGGTGAAACTGACAAATGTTCTTTGCTGTGGGGGAGGGGCTACGGGGGAAGGGCACCTTTAAAAGTAGGGAAATGCGTTGGTAGAGGGAAGAAAGACATGAGTATTTTTTAAAAGGAAAAAAAAAACTTATTTGAGACTGCAGGAAGTAGCAGCAGCCCCTGCAAACACATCAGCCTTACACTGTTGAAGACTTGGACACATAATACTTCAGACCACTGATTTGCTATTTTCTTAATTCTGGCTCTTCTTTTTCCATATGAATCAAACAGTCTTTTGTCCTTCAGGGTTTGATTTGATCGCTACTGTTCACATTTCACTTTTGTATTTTCCTCTTCCTATACCATTACTCATTGAGTGCCCCGTGAAATTACAATCGTACATTTTCAACTCAGCAACCCATTTGCAGTGCAAAAAATAGGGTCTAAATAATGGCTGAATTAGCCCTACTGGACAGTTTCAGATGTAACACTCTGTAATAATTATATTGCAGGCTGGATTAGGATGCTATTATCATAATCTGGACGTTTACAATTATCTGTAATTTGCAAAGATGCGCCAGGTCTTGATTACAGCAGCTTTTTTTTTTTTTTTTTGTATCACGCTAACCATCACTAAACAGTGACAGTAATAACAGCTAATTTTGCTGGCAATATAAGAGGTGCTGGGGTGTGCAAACAATTTCACACCTGGATGTGCTCACTCAACCAAGAATATAGAGACAGAGCTTCTGCCCTGAGACTCAGAAAAATGCTCTCCTGTGCTTCGGGCTCAGTATAGATTTCTAGACCCTGATCATTGCTTAAGAGATATTCACTGGGGTAAGTTTTTATTTCTGGCATACTTCTAGGTACCGTTTTTTTAAAAATTTCTTATCTCACACTCTCCAAGCTTTAAATAATGTGTTGTTGTGATTTACTTGAACTGCAACTTTGTTTTCTAGGTTTTGGCTCTGGTCTTTTATTTTCCATTAACAGGAAAAGAGTTGATCTGGTGAAAAGGGGATCCTTAAGGACCTGATATTCTTGTCTGGCTTCTGTGCAGCTTATGTATTTGGTATAGTTTGTGACTGGAGACTAGGAAAGGGCCAGGTTTCTGTGAGGTGTGGAAGGAGCCTGAGAGTACTAGCTAAAATCTATCTGAAAATTGTTACTTAGAATTGGTCTTAGGTAAATACATTGAGGTCTTTACATGCGGCCATGGTTTTAGGTTTTGAAGCATCAAGAGATCAAACGGAACTGGCTGGGTGGCTTGCTTCTTTGCAGTCAGGTATGCGGAGGGACGGATATTACCAAAAGCAGGTGTACCCAAATCCCTGGGCTTTGCAGCCCTTTGGGCAGCTTCTCTCCAACTGATGGAAAGTCTGTAGAATAAATGGTATCTGAAGTCCTTCAGATGAAGCTGTCCATTAAGGCCTTGCTTAGAGCTATAGCGTGTGTGTGTGTGTGTGTGTGTGTGTGTGTGTGTGTGTGTAATGGGGGAGGGGAAAGCTATCCAGATCTTGGAGCTTATTGACTGCTGAACCCAAATGCTGTGACCCTGGGGTGAGAGTGGCATGATTGGTTGAGAAACAGAACTGACAACATATGAAGCCAAGGAACCAGTCTAGTCTATGTACCAAGGAAGATACGGCAAGAAGCTGTGCTGTTCTATCTATAGATGACGCTGTTTCCTGACCCTGTCAATTTCATAAGCAGTAAAAATGTTTAATGTAGGATCCCACATTGTGTTTGACTTCCCCAACCTGCAGAGAAAAGATTTTCTACTGTGGCAAGAACCTTTGCATTAAGTTACATCCAAGGATAACAAGGTGCTTATTTATTAGTGAGGAGGAGAAATTGTCTCTCTCCTATACCCAATAGCTATGACCCCCCAATCTTCACCCCCTTATTGTGGTCAGAACAGGGTTTTGGAACTCAAACTCTGCAGCCGAGTAGGGAGAAAGCTTGAACGTTGGGAGGCGCAGTAGATACCTCAACTGGCAACGCCTTTCTCCCGTGCCCCTCCTACCAGTCCCTCCCTCAGGGAATCAATTTCCTAGGGGGTCAATGCATTTTAAAGGAGAGAAAATATTAACCCTTGAAGTTCAGGGGATCCAGTGGGAGCTCAATTCTAAAGAGAGTTCCAGGGGATAATCTGACAGAATCTGTGTAATTGGGCTCCTGTTAAGTAAGAGATAGTGATGAATGCAAAAACATCATCCCACCTCCAACATAGTAACATACATTTCTGGGTTTCAGAATTCTGCACACTCACAGTGGGTTGGCATATATTTGGTGAATTTTTTAAAAGAAAAATTAGTGTTGGTTTCGATATATGGTAGCTTTCTCTCTAACATAATTTGAATAATTCAGCAAAGCCCCACTACCAGCTGTACTTCTGCAGTCTCTTCCATTCTTTTCAGCATTATAATTTTGGTTAATTTTCAATTTTAGGTCCTACGTCTCTGCAATTTGTGTATGAATAACAGAATAATTTCCCTCTTTTGTTTCGCCTTTCCTGTTCCTGAATCTAAATAAAGATGGCTTTTTAGTATTAAAAGTGGAAGAAAATTACAGGTAATTATCTTTGACGGTAAAAACGCTGTAATCAGCGGGCTACATGAAAAATTACTCTAATTATGGCTGCATTTAAGAGAATGGAAAAAAACCTTCTTGTGGATAAAAACCTTAAATTGTCCCCAATGTCTGCTTCAAATTGGATGGCACTGCAGCTGGAGGCTTTGTTCAGAATTGATCCTGGGGAGCTACGAACCCAAAGTTTCACAGTAGGAAGGGGGAAAAAAGAAAAGAAAACATTTTTCCTAATGTAACAATGCGAATGCTAGAAAATGACAAGACTGATCGGTTTTAAACCATTCTGAAGACTGACTGAGCATGGAAGTTGCTCAACAAAAAAAGGAACGGGTATATTGGTAAGTAGTCTTTGCTTTGTGTCTAATTATAGTGACTGTCCTTTTGCACGACTGTATGTCGCTGTCATTATATGGAGCACTCTGAGAATCTCTATTGACTTCTGATAAATGGCTCAGTGGTTTCAAGGTTCATAATTTGAAGGATGCCCAGGTCTGGAGCCATTAATTCTCACAGTATGGGGCTTCCTGCTTGTATGACGAAAGGACTTTTCATTTTCATTATTTCTTTGCTTTCCTCGAGATCGGAAGGATGTGTTTCTTGCAGGATAGTGCATTTTCCTACCTCGATAGCTTACAACAGGTTTTCAACATTAAGTAGCCAAAATTGTGCTTTCTGGGTTTGTTATTCTTTCCTCTTTTTACTTAAAAAAAACTGCTTTCAAAGACAAATATAGCTGTATTATTTTACCTGGGGAAAGGGAAAGGAGAATATTCAGTTACAGTACTGGAAATGGCTGCATGTCTAGAAATTAACCTGAGAATAGGTCATTCTAATGTTTAAAAATACAAAAATGTGTATGAATCACAACAAAATTAAAATGAAAGGCTGAGAAAACATTCAGGGCTCATGTTAAAGTACCTGATACAAAGGCTTGTGGTGGAAACTGACATCCCTTCAAGCACTTGATAAGTATGTTACAGAGCACCCCACATTAGGAAACAAAAATTATTTTAGAAGAGGTAGAAAATATAATGGAAAGTGAGGAAGAATGGAAAGACAGAGACACATGGAGAAATAGGGGACACTCCCAACATTTTGTGGCTTTTACTCCATATATGAAAGAAGACAAAAACATACAAAGTATATATACAACTAAAATTCAACAATATATACAGAAATGTTCCTTGATATAAACGTCCCTATTAGCTTAGTGAATGCCACTATTCACCTAGAAAAGGTGTCAAAGCAATAGAATGGTGATTTTGGTTTTTTACTTGGTCTGTCTTGATTCCAGTTCAGAGTTTGGGGGTGGGTTATGCAAAGAGCATCTTTCTTGTTGTTGTTACTGTTTGTATTTAGTTGAGTCAACATTCCTGGTCATTGCATTTTGACAAGACATGCAGTGTTTCTTTTGTGACAATGTTCTAATTTTACAGCCAAATTTCCTTCTTTCTTTGGAGAAGGGATATTGAGGGATTTTTCTCTTCTTCTTCCTTCTTCTTCTTCTTCTTCTTCTTCTTCTTCTTCTTCTTCTTCTTCTTCTCAGTCTTGGATTGGCAAACAAAAATTCAGGAGTCCAAAATCCTTGCCTTTCATCACATAATGTCTTAAACTCATTAAACAAGTAAAAATGCTGCCACGTTTGTGCAGATTCTTCTGCCGGTGGAGAATATCTGTAAAAAAAAAAGTCATTTGGATGGAAAAATCCCAAAGAGGAGGCTCAGGGCCTGGATCCCACGGTGTGAGGGAAAATATCCTTACAGTGATGGGTTTCCAGAACACTGGCACAAAAGCCAGTCTCTCTCTCTCTCTCTCTCTCTCTCTCTCTCCTCTCTTCTCCTCTCTCTCTCTCTCTCTCTCTCTCTCCAAGTTGCTTATTAAGATTACTGAAAACAGGAGATTGCAGATTGGGAGGGAAGGAGAAGAAAGAAAGGTGGGAAGATAGGAAAGAAAGAAAGATTATAAGGGATGAAAAACAAGGAAAGAAAAGGAGGAAGGGAGAAAGGAAGGAGAGGGAGAGAGGGAGAAGAGGAGAGAAGGAAAGAGGGTGATCCAGATCACAGGGACAGTCCCTCTGAGCTCATTGCTTAGGCTGTTTGGCAGATGCAGTCCTGGATCCTCCTTGCCTCCTTCAGAAGCTCCCCTAGGCTGTTCCCTCAGACAAGTCACATCATCTGTGGTCTCTGCATGGTGTCCTGGTGTGGTGAGGAATACCAGTGCGAATACCCAGGCATGTAGCTGTTGGGGGGCATACTGACGCCCTTGGCAGAGGCAGAAACGTCCCACACTGGAGGCAGGGCTGGCGAGCGTGGTGACAGGGCTGCTGAACCCGGGAGGGGGTCGCTCTCATGTGGGTTACTGCCCTGCTTCAGCAATTTCTTAAACTTAGAGCGTTTATTCTGAAACCATATCTTCACCTGCAAGACATGGAGCAATCATTAGGCCAGATAAGCATCAAACTGGTGCTTTCAATGTCATCCTAGGCTTAAGAAGTAATATAAAATCAAACAAACAAAATAACCATTGCAATTCCAAATAGCCCATTCCCTTCCCCTCCCTCAACTCAATCCATCCATCTCCATCCCTCCACTCCAGTCCTGCTAGATCTATTGTTAGAATACCCACAATCCTTGTGATTCTTGAGTTGAATCTTAGACTGGGTTTTAAAACATCAACATAAAATTAGAAAGAAATCAAATGAGATCAGTGGGCCCAAAATTTTATGAAGGACTTTTTAATGGAGTAGATTTTAGCTCTCAGCCATACAACTGAATTTATCTCCTCTCTGGTTTATTCGATTTTTATATTTACCAACCCCCAAACTCGCAATGCTACACATAACAAATAGCAAAGGACTGTGCATTGATTAAAGGCTGTATGTTTGCAACAAAATACCTTGAACATAACTATGCATATTGTGCTCCTGCCATGAGATATGTTTGGGATATATTTCTCCAGACATAAATATCCCCCAGTCCTGCAGGGACTAAGAAATGCACCATCCCCCATTCCCTACCTTGTATGTTGCTTAAGTAAACAGAGGTCATCAATCATCACGTGATTGTTGGGATAGCTACTAAAAGTCAAAAGGCTTCTGACAAGGACAGATTCAGGAATTTGTGTTGGCAACTTATTTAGGTCAACAACCCAATTCTTTTGATGAAAGAAAACCTACAATGTAGCATTACCTTCAAATTTTCTGAATCTGTTTTTCCAAGAATAATAAGGGTCACAGAGCATCCAGAGCCCTTTCATGGCAAACCTCAAATATTTTCAGTGGTAACAGGGCAATAGAATCCAGGCTGCCTGAAGAGACCCCAAGGAAATGGCCTGAACACCATTCTGTAGGGTCTTAGCAACTGTCTTATGAGGCCTGAAGGACTCTTGCTGTATGAAGATGATGCACATCAGAAGAGGCCTTAGCTCCTCATCCGGTTGGGAGGAGACTTTCAAGAGCAGCCTGACACACTCACCTCTAGGCCCCTTTCTGTAAAATATGAAATGTTGAGTGCAGCTTTCAAGTCAGCAGGACTGTTTTCTGTGGTGGTTTCCCAGGCCATGATTTGAGGAATATTCTCTTTGTTTCTCAATTTTGTCAAGTTCTGTGCTCCAGGGAGGTAACTTGTCCTGCACTACTTGGTACCAGGATGATTTAACCACTGAACTTAATGTAGTAATCTTCAGAAAACCCTATCTACCCATCCTGCAGTGAGTGAGGCTTGCACATGGATGCCTTTATTAAGCTACTGGAAAATATGTCTAGTTAACTTTTGCTTCTGGTCTCAGCTCATAAGTTTTCTTCCTATGACAATGAGTTGAAATTCTTATTAGTTCCTAGGGACCACAAAAGGGTCCTTAAGAAAGGGCCTTATTTTTCTTCCTAGCTGGGCACCCCTCCACCACACACACACACACACACACACACACACACACACACACACACACTTGTTCTACTTTATGTCATTTTGCTTTGGAATAGGATTTGATTGAATTTGTTCACCAAAAGATGCTAGGCTCAGATGGGGGTCGCAGAAGTTGGTGTATATGCAAATCCAATCCAGTATTCAATACCATGTCATTTGTTCCAAACCGTGATCCCAGGAAAGTGCGTAACTGGAGCACAGGCATTTGTCATTTAGCTCCTTGGTTGACTAGGCCAAGAATTCCTCCTGGTGTGCTCTCGGTATGGTTTGCAAGCGGGGCCAACATTTCAGGGGTACTCGGGCTTCTTGGGAATTACCTGTGTTTGTGTCAGTCCTAAGGAAGCAGCCAGTTCGGCTCTCTCGGGAAGGGCCAGGTATTGAGTCTGCTGAAAGCGATGATTTAAAGCTTGGAGCTGCAGGCTGGAATAAATGGTCCGAGGCTTCCGAATCTTTTTCCCCTTTCCGTTGAACCTGATTTCCCCGTTTTCAATCACTGTGGTTTTTTGTTGATCTGTAAGCAAATGACACAGAGAAGCGGTCACCCGGTGAGCCCAGTGCTGCCTTCTCCCTTCATGTTGCAAGGCCTGCAAGGAGTTTCCCCCAAGTTTAAAAGAGGTTCCTTGTAGTAACCCCACTGATACCCTGAATTCCCTAGGTCCATTGTGGCCGTGTGTCCCAGAGGCTGTGGAAGCTTCCCTCTGAAAGCGTCTCTAGACCTAACAATGCATGGTGGTGATCGAACTTTGGAAGCCCGCGGCATAAACGCGGCGCTCCGCAGTAGCGGGGACAGCGCCGGCGGCTTTCCGGATACGCGGCGGTGCAAGACTTCTACTCTCTGGGCCGAGAGCGGCTTCTTGGCTTGGGTTTTATAATGCCTGGAGCAGTATCTGAGCCACCCCGGTGTTTATATGGTCAGCTGGTGTTGTGTCACCCAGCTGCAAGCTTAGAGCTGTAAACTCCTTCCGTATGTTTGAAATGATTCTGCTCGAGTGGATCAAAACCCAGAAACAAAACACAACCAGGAGCTTAGAGCAACCCCAATGCAGGCTGAGAGTCTCTGGACAACCGAGAGCTATCAACCCCAGGGCCTCTGTTTCGCCTCCAAGAACAAAGGAGCAGCCAAAGTACTATCGAAAATCCAGAGAGAGGGGGACGGGTCAGAGTGGGGGGCAGGGAGACACCTCAAAGCTCACAGAGGAAGAAGAAGAAGAAGAAAAAGAAAAAACTAACCCAAATGTCATTAGTTTAACTCAATCTATCGGCTGCAACGGCTTCATTCCAGTCACCAAGACGCACCAGGTGCCCCACACAAAGTAGGCCACTGCTTGCCCAGCGTGAGGTAGAGAAGCGTTAACTAGCCCTTGAATCCTGGCCCAGAGTGGCATCCCAGTCTTGACAAACGCGGTTTACAGCCAGAGAGAAAGGACAAGGCACGGGGCGAGCAGACCCGGTAGGCTGGAGGGCGCAGTGGGGACCTTAGAGCGAGGATAGTGCACAGCTCCGGGGGCGCAGAGGGAACCGCGCGCAGGAGGCGGAGGAGCCTGGCCGGCCTCAGGGAGAGCCAGCCCGGGGGGGGGGGGGGGCCCCGGCGGGGGGAGGGGGCCCGGGGCTAGGGAGAGGCCGGCAGCCAGGCGCCAGGCGATCGGGAGAGCGCGGGGCCCTGCTGGGGGGCGCGCGGGGCCGCCCGCGGGAGGGGCCCGGAGGAGGCCCGGGCGTGGAGGAGGTACGCGGAACGTGGGGGCCGTGGGGAGGCGGGAGATGCTAGCTGCCTAAGGGGCCTCTCACCTGCGTCGTCCCCGCGCGTCTGGGCGGCCGCGCTGCTGTTGTGGTAGGACTGGAGGTAAGGGCTGTGCTGCGAGTGGCTCACGTAGGGGTAGGCGGCTAGCGAGCGGTGGTTGTAGGAATTGCCTCCGCCCGACGCGTAGGGCGAGCCGTGGTGGTGGTGCTGGTGCTGGTGGTGGTGGTGGTGTGAGCCGGCCGCCGCCGCCGCCGCCGCCGCCGCCGCGGCCGAGTGCAAGCAGTGCAGAGGGTAGTGCGCGCCTGCCATGGCCGGGGAGGTCTGCTGCGAGTGCGGCTGCGAGTGCGGCTGCGAGTGCGGCGGTGGCGGCGGCGGCGGTGGCGGCGGCGGCGGCGGCTGATGCTGCTCCTGCTGCTGCTGCTGCTGTTGCTGCTGCTGCTGCTGCTGCTGCTGCTGCCCGAACTCCATGAAGGCGGATTTGGACGAGTCCTGGCCCTCCAAGCCGTCAGCCATCGTAGTCATGGTCATCATCAAAACTTTGGGGGCTGGAGAAAGCTTTCTCCCGGGTTTCCTTCACCCTCCCCCACTTGGCTGAAGCCGTTCTCCCCTTTGCAGCCACCTTAGCTCTCGGGATCCTTGCAAAAAAATTTTTTTTAAAAATTAAAAAGGAGGGGGCGGAGGTGGTTCTCTTCCTCGCTCTTCTCTAATATATATATATATTTAATATAAAGAGATACAGTAAGCAGGGCCTTGTTAACCCAAAGGGAGGAGAAAGGGGGAGGGATGGAAGAGGCGAGGGGGGAGGGGGGA
This sequence comes from Lophiomys imhausi, assembly GCA_907164525.1. NCBI lineage: Eukaryota > Metazoa > Chordata > Mammalia > Rodentia > Muridae > Lophiomys > Lophiomys imhausi. Next base: position 331,762 of record CAJQZJ010000348.1, on the reverse strand, counting down.
TCTGCTCTTTTCTTCCCCCCCTTGGATTTTTTGGGGGCTGGTGCAGTTTAAGGCAGAGAATTTAAGGTGGATTCTGCGAAAGTTGCGCGTCTGCTTTCAGACTTGATGCAGACGCCACGAGTCGAATGGTTTGTCTCCAAAGGGCAGCGCCTCCCTATTGGTCAGTCGCCCCCTGACGTCACAGGCGCACCGCTTCTACTGGCGTGTGCACTGCTTGCGGAGTTCTTCGCCTCCCTTAAGCAACTACAATCTCAGCCCAGAGCTGCAACCTGGGCCAGACCGCATGTAAAGGGGAGCAGCGGTGGAGGGAGGCGCCCGGTAGGCTGCCGACGCATCCCATCGGCGCTCCAACCCCACACCCTGGAGCCCTTGTCTCCAGGATTGGAGACCTGGAGCAGCCTGATTGGGGGCTGAACCTTTCAATTCACTTGCACCTTTTCAGGCTGCCTGTGTTCAGAAGCAGTGGCCCTAGCACTTAAAGCCAGCCGCCCCCAGCCCTCAGTTGACCTTCCCTCTCCCTCAGGATCCCAACCCTACTCTACTCCCAAGGGAACACCTTGCCACTACGGGGTTTTCTAGAAGTACTTTATTGAAACCATGGAGGGAAGAAGAACCCCCCACATCTGGGCTCCATCTCATGGTGGGGAAGGGTAGTAGAGAAAGAAAAATCAGGCTATTCTGGCGAGATTCCTGCTGTTTTAGGCCCTATTTCCTATATATTGACCCCCCCCCAGGGAGGAGGAACCACCCCCATCCCCAGAATGCAGCAGCCTGCTCTGAAAGCAAATCACTGGAGGACTGACAGTAATGCATTTTTTTCCTATTGAAAACAGAAGCTACTGTAATGCTTTCAAATATATGCAAATGATACATGCGGTTAGTGGTTTGGCAAATCTTGATTACAATATAAACTACCCAAGTAAAAGTGCCTTCGTCCTAAATTTGTCTCTCGATTACAATTCCAATTGATTTTATTTTATTGTCAACATTGTTAATGATAAAAATAGAGTCGTTTTACAGTTATTTTTACTTTCTGGAAGGAGGCAATTAGAGTTCTAATCAGGAATACACAAAAATCTCCCATGATTAACTGCAGTACTTTGTTCAAATTGCTGCTATAAAATTCAGAACAATTTGCCTGTAATGATTATGGACTGGGTTTATTTTGGGAGGTGGAATAAAAGTGGATATAGCATAAATTATCCTCTAATTATACACCAGTGTCGCCTCAATTATCCTCTTATCAAAATGGTTGTCTAACTGCCGCATTTAGTTTCAATTCTCTCCTTTTTTTCTATAAAAAGAACTTCATACCTTGTTATTATTAATCCATTTATTATTTGCAAGGGGGTTTATATCCGCACATCCAGGTGGTAGAACCACTTCTGTTTCAAAGATGGACTGGGGGAAGACATTAAGTTTGGAGCAGCTCAGGGCTACGGATCTAGCCTTTCTCCCTCGGGCCTCCAGACTCACTTAGGTCCTTGCTGCGGAGCTGGGATAGCGAAGCCCAGGCGGCCACGTTCAGGCCCAGCCAGCAGGTAGGAGAACCGGATCCATCTCTACGCTCGGGAAAGGGCAAGCCAGGCCTCACCGGGCTCGGTTCCTGGGGCAGCAAATAGGCTCCTGGGCGGCCGGACGATGGATACTTGGTGGGCGAAATCTGAGGACCCCACCTTACCCCTTGGGCTCCGTGCCCGCTTTCGGTGGGCACAGGGAACTAACTACGAGGTTTTGGCCACAAAGAGAAATGTGCGGGGTAGCAACCCTGTGTGGTAGTGTCTAGAGGTTGTCGGTACCAGTCTGTCTTTTTGACAAAACTACTGGGACATCTTTGCACCTTACTCCGTCTGTAGCCCATAAACTACACGACCCCAGGAGCCCTAAAATAGAGAATGTAGTGGTACTGCTTGCCACTGAAACTCCAGAACAGGGTGATAGTAACGGGAGCCGCTCAGTTTCCAGGTTGCGCCTATGTCGCCTACGCCTACTGCGCATATGCTAATTGATTTTCCCAGCTACCCACCCCGGGTCTCCAGGTACCCTCAGGCCAGTTTGTCTTTTTTCTTTTCTTTTCCTTTCTTTCCTTCTTTAATTTCATCAGAAGACCCGAGGCTCGCAGCCCCGATGGTTTTCTCCATCGTTTAGCCAGCCGTTGCACTTGCTCCCTCTTCCTTTACCCAGCCGGCCACACTTGAATCTCAGGAGCCGGTTCAGTAACTCTGAATTCATTTTTAAGTGGCTCCCTTGTTCCTTCCCTTTTGACAAGAGGTGCAGTTTAACACGCGAACCTGTAACGCGATCGGTGCGTTTACATATCGGCACCGAATTCAAACAACATCTTCCAGGAAAATGAAAGATGGAGTGGGTAAGGGACTGATGGGGTGCAGAAAGGGAAGTCAGGGAAAGAGAAGCAACCCCCGCCCCCGCCCCCGGTGGTGCACCCGGGCTGCGCGCCCAGCTTGTAATATCCTCAGAGCCAGCAGGGAGACATGGCAGTTTTATTACTCTATACCCTGCAGCTTGCTGTTAACACAATGAAGGCGTTTCTCCCCTTTGCTTTTCTGTGTCTCCCCCGTAATGTTCGCAGGTGCAATGCTTTACTCACTGACTGCCCGTAACCCTGATAGCATCTGGTTGAAAGTGGTGTGGCCAAAATTTATCTTCTCACCTCTTAAGGGTCAGATCGAAGGTGCGCAGCGTCTGTTTGCAAAGGGAACCCCCCCCCTCCTTTGTTTAAAGTGTGAGGAAGCCAGGCAGGCTTAAATTGTCCGTTTAGTTGTTCTGTTTGGGCTCTTATCCCTTCCTCCGTAGGTAGTGGATAAAATTCCTTCTCTCTGTTCCTGGTTTGCAAGTGTGCAGCTAGGGTGTAGTTGTGTACGGTGTAGGTTTTGCTGAGATTTTGGGTGACCCAGGCTGGGCTCTGAGAGACAGTGTAGTGAGCAAGGTGTGTCTCTCCAGGTTGGACAGGGGTCTCGGTGTCCTATTCGGGATAGAACAGTAGGAGTGACCATCCCACTTTCCCACCTGTCTTGGGAACAGAGGGCGGAAGACTACTGTAGCCTAAAGGCTAGTGTCTGCCACAGTGTGGCCTTCTCCGCCACCAAAGGCTCAGCGAGCGATGTTCGCACAGACTTTCTGGAGCCCACGTCGCTTTGCTCCAACTGAAGTTGGACAGTTCCGTTCCTAGCTTCTCGCCTGGTGTCTGGAGTAGCTTGGTTAAACTGCAAAACGGGCTAGTAGAAGTCACCTCTACTTTACCTTAGTGCAACCTGCTGCCACCTCTCCGATTAGAGGCAAAACCTCGGGCTTTTCAGAGCCTTGCAAAAAGACACACACCTCAGGGGCTCTCGGCCCCGGCGCCTCCCGCGCAGTCCAGGCTCCTTCCTCTTTGTTTCACCCTCTGGGGAACCTCCGCCAACTCCTGATAGTGGGAGGGGAAGGAGGGCTAGTACGGCCACTGAAGCCTTTATCATTCAAACTACAAGTAAACTTCGAAATCTGGAGGCTTAAGCGGGTTTTTTTAGTGCCTGTTATTGCAAGATAAGAATCATGGTCATTAAAGTTTTAGGAAGCGGGATTGGAGGCCTAACTGCGTTTTACTTTTTAAGGTGTTGAGATGTTGTGGACTGCTGTTCACAAGTAGAAAGAAAATCTAGCACACTGAGTCTGAACACCTCCTGCTTCTGTCTTGCGGGGTTAGGTGTGTAGAAGTAGGCTCATTGGATCTGAGAATCGTCCCAGTTTGGTTCTGGACGATTTTTGCATACATGTGCAGGGCTGAGAATGCCTGGATCTCCCAGGAAGGTTTGCCGCCTTAGTGGGGGCTGTGGCATACATTCAAGCCGTCCAGTACTTGGCAGGGTTTGGTTGCTAAGTTGGGCTCAGTTATCACGTTAATTCTAAAGAAATTAGACCTGGATAAATGGCCTTTGAATTCAAAGAAATAACTCGGTGTTGATTTACATAGCCACATTAAGAACCCCCTTCTCAATGGGAGACATCGGTAGAAAAATAATTCCTGATCTTTCCTCATTTTGCATAAATGTTCTCTCTCTCTCTCTCTCTCTCTCTCTCTCTCTCTCTCTCTGTGTGTGTGTGTGTGTGTGTGTGTGTGTGTGTGTGTGTGTGTGTGGTGCACGCGCAGGAACCTTCTTTCCTCTAAGCTCCAGGACAGGAGATAACTCTACTCCTTTCCATTCGTTGGCCCAGTCTAATGATGGCACCTTCAGGAGCCTAGAGATCCAGCCTAGGCAAGAAAATGTTGAGACTTTGGTGGTATTTACCCTAGCAATAAAACTGTAAAGACTGTGTTAATAGCTTTCTCTCTTAGATTCCCCCAGATCCAGCTTAAAACTGGATTATCTATTATATGTCCAAAAAGAATTTTCTCTGGAGTTTGGGGATATAACCTTATCTCTCCAGTCCTGGGTCCCAAGAACAGGTTCCCCGGGAGACTCAAACCTGGTACCGACCTCCCGGAGGCTTCACCAGGGTCTTCAACTGCGATCATTTGAAGAATATCACCTTAGCAAATCTCAACCTAGAGGCTTCTATTGTAGAGTTTAAAATATCTAGAATGTCATGGTGTTAGTGAAGACACAGCTAACTAGCTCCTCAAATTCACTATCATTTAACTCCTCCATGAACTCATTTCTGGATGCATTTGAACCCAAAGCTTTTTTATTTGAGAGAACTGAGTGACAAGATTGAAAACAACCCTACCTCTTGGTTTTGAGGTTATGCATAAAAACCTGTTTGCCTACCTTTCCTCTTTTTTTCTTCCCCCTTCCCTTTCTTCTTTCTTTCAGCCTTTGGCTTGTCTCTTTCAACAAACATTAGACCCTAATCCCTAATACATAAACATTTTTTTTTTCTCAGCTCAAGGGAAAAGAGGGTGGAAGAATTCTACAATGCTTAAACAGTTAGTTTTAAACAAGATAAATGCAGATGTTTGTCTTTTCAATATATACGTTAAACCAAGGCTGACCTCCCTCAGCCCCATATTTGCCCTGCTGGGAAATGTGGCAGAGTAGAGGAAGACGTGAAGGAATGCTAGAAGTCAACTTTCATTTACCAGTCTTTGAAAAGCAGAACCCCTGATCATGGAAGAGGAAATGCAGCCCTAGTGTGGAAGGGAACAAGCATCAACAGGAAATGACAGACTATTTTTAGGCTTAATAAGGAGTTAATATAGCTGCCCAGTCTCTTCCTAAATGCCTGGAAGCATCTTCTGTTTAATTCTTTCATCTCTTCATCAGCAGTAACAATAATATAGTCATAGCAAATGTCTCTGTATTAAGAGAGAGCCAGGCTTGGTTCAGCTCTTTGGGGAAACCTGGATGAAAAGCATCCTCTTGTTATAACTGAAGCACAAATGTAAGTGAAAATCCTTTTCACAATGGAGAAAATGGCACGTTCTGTGTCTGACCACCTTTTGATGTATATATTTTTCTATGATTTTCTTATCTGTTCCCAGACACTCCTTATTTCTTATTTTTGGAACATCCCAATAAATGGGAAGACAGTTTATTATTCATTTTCAATGAAACTTTCCCTAGAGGACCATAGATTTGGCAGGCCTTGGAAGTTGGAACTTTAAAAAAAAAATTCAAACTACTACTCTGTCTTTTCTCTTTTCTTTTGTTCAGAAAAAAAATCTCCTTATGCAAATCTAGGAGCAAGAAAACTTTTCCCTTTCTACCCTGGGGTCAAATATTTTTCCTGTGCTCTTTTATAAATTTTACCCACAAAAATGCTGCTCGCCATCTTTATGCCATCAAGTGGGGCTCCTCCTCTCGGAGACTCAATGCCCTTGGATCTTTACACTAAAAGGTCCCGTCCATTTGGTAAGCCAGCATTTGCCTTTGTCATCTTTGGAAGGCAGAGGATAAAAAAGATTTTTTTTTTTTGAGTTAAGAGTATAGCGGGCAAAAGAGGGTGAATGTGAACCTGCTTTTGTTGTTATGCCTGACTTGTAGGTTTTCTTGTTCACTGGGTACCACAGCATTCAATGTTAGTTTCACAACAAATCAACAAAATTAAAACTAACAAAGGCAGTCCTGTTTGCTGGGCCTACAGCAGTGTGTATTTACTCTTGGAATGAGGGGGTGGGGTGGAGGTGGGTGGGCTAGACCTGCCAAACCAGCGCTCCATTTGCTAGTCTTTTACTCTATGCCCCCCACCTCTCCATCCCATTCCTCAGCATACTTTTCTCTCATCACACTGACCACTTCGGCAAGATTGTAATAAGAAAACGCGTTCAAAAATTACAAGAGGCCACCTCTCCTGGACAAAACGAGCCATTTTTTAATAACAAGATTGTGGAGCTCAAACGTGTTCGGCCCAACAATTAAAAAAGCAAGGGTACCAATTCAAGGTGCCAGTACAGCAGTCCCAAGCAGACAGGCTGGCATCCCGGGCTATCTGTGGGTCTAGGGTGAAGGAAGGGGCGAGGGGCAGGAGCCGAGAAGGCGGAACGCCAGCGCCCGCAGCTGGCTCCCACGCGCCGGCCGTCTGCAGAAAGCCAGGGGCAGGATAATAGAATTCAGCAGGCAGGGATCCTCGGAGAGCCAGCCACTGTCTTGTACAGATTTGTAGAGAAACCCTCACTGTAATTAAAACCGTACAGTCAGATTAATTCAATGTGTTGCTCGGCAGCATTTTTAATAGTAAAAATCCGCTTTAAAATTGAATTAGGGTCGAATAAATTTTCTGCGAGACTCGCCGGATTTGCCAGCTTTCATTGAAGCCAGCTCGGGTGGATTTAGCCGGTGGCGCCCTCCTCCCCAGTTGTAGGTGGGGTAGGGGTTAAAGGTGGGTGTTGATCAACAAGGGGGCCAGTTTGGTCTCTAAACTGGGCGGCAGGAGCCAGGCCAGTGTGGGGGGCTCACTGCCTGGGGGTAACCCTCTGATCTCAGAGGTAGTGTACAGACTTCTGACACCCAAGGCCTCCCCCATTCTTTATCACCCTCTCAGCGAAGTTCTTGGCTCTTGAGAGGTGTAGGGGGTGGGGAAGAAAGAGAGCCCTACTGTATCTTGAAGCAATTTCTCAACGTGTGTTTCCGCGTGTGCTGGAGGTTGGAGCCCTCTCTGGCCGCCTGAGTGGCAGACAAGAGAAAGTCGTGGCTCCCCCCCCCCACCCCATTTGAAAATCTTCCAAAAATAAAGGGTAATATTTCAAGTGTTCTGTCAAATGTCTCCCAAGGTTTGATTTGGCTGGCCGCCCCCTCTCCCTCCCCTCCCAATTCCACCTCGCATCCTTCGCGTTTCAGTGCTTCCCGTGGTTGTGAAATGGATGTTAGCGTTGTGATGTTTTCCTCTTCTGAGGTGAGATACCTCAGAGCTGAAGACTTGCTTAAAGTTCTTGCAAGAAGGGCCGAACACTAATGGGGAGGCACTCACTTGAAACGGGCCTAGGGTGGGAGAAATGGGGTGGAGACCTAGATCAGCTCTTTCTTGAAGCTAAAGGGGCTTTTAAGGGGCCCAGAAACAGCCCGAAGCTCCCCATCCCCCCCCAATTTTCCCAGAGATCAAGATGTAGCACAGGCTTCTTGATACATACATACGGGAGCACGCCCGGTGCAAACCTGGGTCGCAAATTCCCTAACAAGTTAGTCACATCATCAGGCCTGGGAAAACAAAAACCTCTGTGGGTCCCTGTTCCTCAGGTAACAGCGCGCAGACGCTTTAATTGCTGCAAATTGTCGCTCTGTCCCCTTTTCATTTTCTCACTCCTTCGTTTATTTTTAGTACACTTCAAATGCCTACACACTTTCCTAGTAAGGAGAGCAGAGCAATTATTGCCTTTGCCTTCAGGGCCTGCTTTGCCAATCACTGAACGCGGATGGCGTAAACAGGGCGAAAAGCCAAGCGCGTTATTGGTCTTGCTTATTTCAGGTGGAGGGTGGTAAATCACTCTCCCCGCCGCGTCACCCCCCGCACCTCACCCCCCCACCCGCCTTCGGTTCTCGGGTACCAATTACCTGGAAGAAAGGAGCTGTGCACCCCTCCCTTATGCTTCTCATCACATCCACTTCGGGCACACCAAGTTTTACTCTCAAATCCAGCGATCCCGTCAGAATTGGCTGGTTCCACAGAGAGTTGTTAGGGGGAAAAAAAAAAGAATTCTGTGGAGACCCAGATCTTAATTCTGTGCTTGAATAGAAAGATGTATCTTGAGAAGTAGAGGAGGCATCTTCCCTGCCCATCCCCCCACTACGCTGGGAAGTAGGGCTCCTTTCCTACTGCCGCTGTGAGGGGGGGCACAGTACAACTCCCCAAGATATAACGACAAAGATACAATGATAAATTCAGGGGACCTTTCTAAACCAAGGGAAGCTTTTAGATTGACCTGGAGGAGTTCGGACACTGCCAGGATGACTATTTTTTCGTATTAGCTAAGAGTTCTTAACAGAGAACTTTGAATTTCTAGATGTGTATTATCTTGGATTTTGTTGGGTCCTGTACCAAACCCCAAGTCTTCTATCCGCGTCCTAGGTTAGGGATGGGAAGGGAGTCAGGTGTCTATAGCCCACAGCAGCCTGGCGGAGGTGGGTGTCGGCATCCTGTGGATGGATCTGAAACAAATCAGTACGGGATTAACTTGTCTATCTGCTCAATTGTCTCCAACCGCTAAGGTTGCTTGGGCTGCACCTGCCAGGGCGGCTTCAGGTTACTAGCTGGTGCAGAGCTATAGGCCTTGTCCCAGCTCCTGAGGGACGAGGTTAGCTACCTGTCATGGTGCCGAGATTCATTGGCTGGACATCCTCAAGGAGCACAGCGAGTATAAACTGCACCGTTCTCACACACATCCGTCCCCTCCTATTTCTTTCTTCCTTTTTGTAAAAACATTTACAAGGAACCTAATTTCAGATCGTGGAAGTAAATTTCATGGTAGGATATATTTTACAAAACATGTAATCTTTCCAGGCCGGAAGACTTTTAATTAAAACCATACTTTGACAAGTTGAGTTTCAAAGCAAAGTCACACCAGCACGGAAGGCTAATTCATATTCAAGATATAGTCTGTAATTCAAGTTGTTTGAAAATGCGGGCCAGTCGGAACAATACACTGCTGAACTGGTTACCTGGCCAAGGGCTTGTGGACTCCATAGTCCATAGTGGGACAGCATAGAGCATCTATGTGTTCATCCTAGGTTCAGTTGCTCTCCTGTGAACTACATTAGCAGAAGGGGAGGAAGAGAGGGGGGAGAGAGAGAAAGTCCTTAGGGAAGGATTCCAGGGGGAAGGTCAGAGGAGCCCTAGGCACACCAGACTCTCAGGGAGAGCAGTTCTCTTCCCCCAGAGGAAAGACCTCTGAAAGGCCCCCTAACTTCCTATATCTTCCTGGATCCTACTGACCAGCACTAGAGAAAAAGCATCTCCCATAGTACCCCATTTCTGATGATCCCAAACCTAAGGTATGGTGGTTTGTCTGTCTAACTGATTAATGGGCATAGCCCTCAGAGTCCTCATGGAAGAAGCTCTGAATGGTACTGCATTTTTAAGTAATTGCCCTCAACAATCTTCAGAAATTGATTAAATCAGAGTGGGTTAGCCCCTTTCTTCTTTCTGTCCTCCCTTGCCCCTCTCCTAGCTCTGTTATAGATGGTTATGGATGGGAAGGAAACTGTAGGTACTTGGGATCTACAAATTTGAGACAAAGAGATTTTGTAGTGCTCTGTTATTAGAAGTGTTGGGGGAGGGTGTCCCAGGAATTAGCAGTTTCAGAGGATGAAGCTGTGGTTGATTCTGGATTTTCTGGTTCCAATCTGTAGTCCATATCTAAAGTGTCCCTCTCCAGATACCTAACCTGCCAATGTAAAAACCTACCTGAGAAAGAGGCCAGGCTGTGTATTTGCCACTTGTGTTGGTTTAATTATCTTTGAAATGCCAGGAAAGTCTCTTTACTTATCCTAGCTACCTACCCACAGCACTGGGGAAAAGGGGTTTTGCTTCAAATGGTAGCAATAAAATAATTGATTGGATGATAGGCTCATTTTCTTCCCCTATATTTCATTGCAAGCACACTATTATTTTCTTATTTCTTAAAGGAAAAATGTAAGTCTTTTACAAGAAGAACACCCCAAATCTAAAGTGTTCAAGGAATATTTTAGGCCAGGGTTGTAGAACACATGTCAGGCCTTCAGTTCAGTCCAATCCTTACATGGCTGAAGTTACCATTCTGGTCTTATTGGTCTGGTTATTTATCAAGAAAGCTTAATATTTTGCAAAGACAACCACAAAGCACATTTGTGAAAAGGGTAGTTGTAGACAGAGGTTGCAAGAAAGCATTTCTGAACACTTGAGTGTAGCTCTCCTTTTTTGAAAATGGGTATGACTATTGAATAATATATGCTATAAGCTGACCTAATAGTGGTCAACTACCAAAAAAATAGTGGATTTATATGAACAGGTAAGACCTAGAAAAGTCATCTTTTTGTGCCTCACATTTTGAGAGGTTGTAATCACTCTTTAGTTCTGGCACTTTTTTTTTTCCAATAAAGGGCATGTTGTAATTGGGCTTAATTGAGAGTGGGAAAAACAGAGGCACTTCTAAGCATTGCTCCCTGTGAGCTGAGCATAAGGTCCAGTGTACCTGGCCATGTTCATATGCAACTTAATCTTATGTGGGAACTTGTGAGTTACACAGACAGGGAAACTGCAAGTAACCATCCCCACTTGTTTTGCTGCAGCCAGAAGAACAAGCACTTTTGTTGTTATGAGGTATGAATTTTCCCTTAGATAGAGGTGTTAGAGGCCCGCGATAGATAGCCACAGATTCTGGAAGGAGAATATGGTGGGCAAAGAATGAAGAAGGAGGCTCATAATGGCCAGCAAGTCTACTGTCAGGACAGGCAGCAGCTTTGGTATACAAAAGTGGTGGAAAGTAATGTTTTCCAGCTGGCCCATCCCTTCTGTAGCCCCAGGAATCATCCACCTACCTCATCATTCCCAGCTTGGAAGCAGTCAGGAGAGGCCTAGACAGGGTGCAAATCGTGACACTTATCTACCTTTCTGGTCCTCTGCCTTTCTATAATTAGTCCCATTTCACAGATGTTAAAGCTAACAGATGGATCTCAGCCCACAGACCTCTTTGGTGTCTGGGCAAAGGTGAGAGATGGAACACAGGTGTTCCAGCTTCCTATTGCCCTGGTAACCATGTGTAGCTGGGGACAGAGTTTGGGGAAAGAGTGGGTTTTGAGACTACTTTTCTAAAATAGGCACACACAGGTAATGTTTCTGTTTTTGTGAGGCTCATGTAGTACATTACAGAGTTGTGATTTTTTCATAGGACAGATGAAGCATCAACGGTCCAAGCTCCAGAGAAGAAAGAGCAATCCCAGGATCCCAGGTTTATGCTTCCTCTCTTCTGCCTTTAACTTTTTCTCAAATTCCGAATATTTTAACCCTTTCTTGTAGTAAATGTATTTATAGTTGTAAAATATGTCTCCCAACAGAGATTTTCACTATGTAAGTGAGGATCAATACTAAAACACTTTTTATTTTTTTTATTTTTTATTTATTTATTTTTTTTTTTTGGTTTTTTGAGACAAGGTTTCTCTGTGTAGCCCTGGCTGTCCTGGACTCACTTTATAGACCAGGCTGGCCTCGAACTCACAAAGATCCACCTGCCTCTGCCTCCCAAGTGCTGGGATTAAAGGCGTGTGCCACCACCGCCCGGCTGAACACTTTTTATTTTTAAAGTGGGTTTTAAAGGCCTATTGTAGGGGAAATGAGATGTCAGTGTGACCCCGAGGCTCAGGAAAAGCGGGATTCTATTGGTGGCAGCTCCCGGGACTGCGCAGGAGTTGGCTCCTTTAGACCTTCGCAGGCAAATCTAAGGCATGCGCTCTGTATCCCTCTGGTACCCACTTCTGTCTAGTAGTTGCGACCAAGACTTCCAGATGCGCAATGATTAGGTTTCCTCCTTTAAACAAAAGTTTCCCCAATCGTTGCCTATTTCTATGGTTCTTGGCCTCTAGTGGCTACTCAACCACTCCTCTGCCCCACCCCTCCTGCTTTGCCCTCTTAGGTCAAACGTTGGGCCAGCGCACTAACTTCTTCATAGGCTCCCCAAATTCCCAAATTTTAGAGTCCAACGTATCCTTTTCCACCATTCCTTTTCCTTTGATTGGCTTCAAAGAGTACAAAAACTGAGTTTCCTGTTAGTTGTAGGTCTCTCTCTTCCCCCCACCCCCTACACATATCACCTCCCAATGGATCAATCTGAGAAAAGAGTGTCAAAACCACTCCTACCCAACCCCAAACCATTGCTACATATTCCCCTTTCCAACAGCCCAGGCGGTGTTGATTTAAGTTCAAAGCGCAGGGCATGGTGGACCAAGAACTGAACAAGCACCGGCCAAACATACTCTCTACACCTGTAGGCAAGAACATGGAACTGCTAAGAAGCCTGTCTGGAGACAGTCGCCCCCTGTGGGTGCATAGGTGCTCTTAGTCCCCCATGTCCCTGGCCTCTTGATAAAGGACTTAAGGAACGCCACCAGCGTGTCCAACACCCCTCATCATTGGTGCAGAAACTTCAGAGATTCCTTGCTTGGAGTAGGGAACGGCCTTTTCCAGAATGGCACATCTCTAGGCGAGAAAAAGCCACCGGTGCTTTGGAAACTTGCCACAGGAACTCTTGGGGCTTCAGATGGATCTGGCAGATCTGGACCTCGCCCAGACGGGGCCCTCAGTTAGCTCTTTTCCTGGGTAGCGCTCATCCAGCGGTTTATGACTCTCGGCTTACCTGCAGAGCCAACGGGTTTGTATTTTCTACCAGAAACCTCCTGTCCCTGGATCCCCCTTTCCCCTCACCCAACCTTCACCCGAAGGGGGGAGATAGGGATTTGATTCTCTGATATGACACGAATAATTGTTGCATCATGTAACTTCCTACATCTTGGTTTTAATTTTCACTGAGCCAAACAAAGATATTTGCAATTTTAAAATAAGCACTCGATTTAATAAATGGGAACATTGTACAGGGAAGACTACGCGCCCCCTCCACCCCCTTCAGCAGACGTTATTAGCTCTGACAGCATGCCGCTCAGGTTTGCAAGACGATTTTGTAAAGGGATGACAGACAGGAAGGCCAGCAATCATGGACTCCTTGGCTGAAGCTTTTTTTTTTCCTTTTTTCTTTTTTCTTTCTTTCTTTCTTTTTTTTTTTTATCAGAATGTTCTGTTCGATGCCATTTATCCTTGATGATAGAAAATTGCGCTGTTGCCAGGACGCTGCCGCCGCCGCTGAAATAGAGGGCAGGAGCCGCGTTTCCATTTTCGGGCTTGAAAGCTATTCAAATGAATTTGCAGAGTGGGGGGAAAGTCTAGCGATAAACAAATGAGAATAAATCAAGTTCCCCTTTCCATTCTCTCCTTTAAATGGGAGGTTCTTCATTTCCCATAGAAAGAGTTTTGTTCATCAGTGTTTAGGAATACCTGGGAGATCATGGAAGCCAAAGCAGGATTTATTTTGATACTCTTGAAGTGACGAGCTGCATTTAAAAAGAAGTGTGTGTCTAAATATATACGAAGCATAAGAAGTATATACACATAGACCACATACATATCTGTCTTTACACAACTCCAACTACAATGCTAGATAAACCCATTTCAATGGAATATAATTTGCAAGCAACACTACTTGTTATGCATATGGACCTCTCTCTAGTTACACATCTATGAATGTTGTTACCTGACCAAAAAACATTTAGAGCCCTCTCTACCATGTTATGTATTTCAGGTTGCTGTTTTTCTTGTGTGTGTGTGTGGGGGGGGGGCTGCTTGGAACATCTTAGCTACTTTAAACATTTTCCTCTCTACACAAAGTTAAATAAATAGAAGTTAGCCTGTTGTGTATTTTTAGTTAATTTTCCAGATACATCTTTATAGTCTTTTTCTAAATTGTCAACCACAAATTGAAAGAATTGTTTTAAAGAATTGGTGTGTTATGCCTCTAAAGATACAACAGAGACTGAGGCCTGAACTTCACTTCTTTAAAATTTGGATATTTTGCCCTTTTCAAAAGATCACATACTGAAACTCAAGGAATCACCATCAAAACTCAACACTTAAAACAAAATGAAAATTAAAAAAAATACAACTCTCAACCAATCTTTTTCTCTTTTCCTCCCTTCCATTCTCCCTCTTCCTCCCTGTCTCCCTTTCCACTCCCCCATGTTACACTGTGTTTTAATGATTAAATAATTTTCATTGAATTATAACTGATGCATTTCAGTAATATAGGAGGTTAAAGCTATCCCAGCAACATAAAGACCATTAAAATGCAACTAATCATATTTGAGAGTCAGCTGGTATTAAGAAAGAAGGCCCACATTTTAGATCTTCTCATTTTATTATATGAGCATGTTCTGTCTCAGACAAATGTGTTTTGGGGAACAAAGCTATTTCTAGTGACAGGGCAAAGCTGGGCAAACCAGGCTACACAAAGGGGGAAAAAAGTGATAGTGATGTTTTGAACTTTTGTAATAGGGTGTTGTTACAGGCAGCTGTGATGTCTAGTTACAGACCTTGGAAGAATTCAAATTCAGCTAAAAGAAATTCCCTTTTAAAGTATTAGCAAAACGATGAGAAAAGTACGCTGCCAGGTAAAGCCAAATAAAACTAGGAACTGCCCTATAAAGTCGAATGTGCTTGCATTTATTGTAGGGAAAATCGACTGGAGGTGTGTGTTTAGGCTTGGAGAGTCCCTCTCCTAAATTCATGGCCCAAAGATTGTTTTCAGAATGAAGAACCCACCTGAGACATCTCATAAGGTTCTTTGAAAGGGAATTTCTCCTCCAGGAATAATGTGGGGCTCTCGGAGGGAATTTGGTGCCTCAGAACTCAAGACTTCGGCAAGGATGCTACAAAACCTAGATCCCTTTCCCAACCTCTGCACTCCTTGCATTGAAAAGATGCTGAATTTAAGCTCATGAGCTCCGGTAGGATCCTCAAGAAGGAGGTTCAATAGGAGGTAAAACCTCCTAGGGTGCCCAGGGTAGGCCTGTCCTTTAAGGCTTATCCCCTTGTAGAGTCGTGTCAAGAATTTTTTCTTGTCAATTCTGGGGTATTTTCCCCTCAAGACACTTTTTAAACTAAGACTAGGGAGCGCAGGTCTTTGGTATGCGGTCTCCAGCTGGGCGAAGGTAGAAAGTGGTTTAAGAGAAGGTCAGGTCCTGGATCGCTAACCTAAGGGAGTCTGGAGGAGGCACGGTTCCTGCAGGTGGGATGGTCTGTAGGCATTAACCCCTCTTGTTATGTGGAGTCTTGGTGCAGCTAGGCCAGCAGAGTTGAGGAAAAGTTGAGTACTGGTACTAGGTAGCAGAGACCGTGGGATGGGGTCACTTCCTAGATTTAGAGAACCCCCATCCCCCCATTTCCGAGATCCTGTTCTGCAAGGAGTTACAGAGTCCACTTATAACTGCTTTTTGAGCTACACCGTGGCGCACTCTTCCAGGTAATGCAACTAAAATCAGTCAAGTTTGGAGGAGAGAAGCGCTCCCCACCCCATCCATAAGGGATGTGTAAACTAAGCATTACAAATGAATTTTTTTCTTCACCTTCTGAGATCCCAGGAATATGGACTTGCCTTTTTCTCCAACAAAAGAATAAGCAATTCTGAAAGGCGGCTGAACCACTCACCCTTTAGGGGTTCCAGTATCCAGGAATGTCCCATGCGGTGGAAACACAAAAGCTCAACATTTTGATATTTTAAGAGATTTTTCTCCCCTTTTAAATTCTTCTTGTAAATGCCTGGTTGTAGCTACATGAATGTGCTTTCCTGTGAAAACATGCAGCAGGGTTCTCTTTCCTTTTCATGTGTAGTAGCAGAGGCAAAAACATTCCAAATGAGCTACAAGGTCATTATGGAAACTATGAAGACATGGTATTCAGGGCCGCCTCAACTAGCCAGAAAAGGGAAAAAGAAAAAAGCAACTGTGTTGAAAAAGTACTTTAAATTCTGCATTTTCTCCCCAAACTCCAAATAACTTTGTGCAATTAGATACTCCTTATGCTATTAACCCACCTCACTCAAGCTTCGCTTTGCTATTTTTCTGGGACTGCATTTGTACTTACTGCCCAACTCTGCAGAGCTTTGAGATGTGCAGTACAATCACTAAAGAGTCACGTTAATCCTGCTTTGATCTCAGAAGGGAGGTCAGAGTGGACATCAGGTCACCTTTCAGGCACTGTTGGAAAAATGAAGCCCACTTATCTTCCTTCCTTCCTTCCTTTCTTTCTCTCTTTCTCTCCTTCTCTCCCCTCTCTCTCTCCTTCCTTCCTTCCTTTTCTCCTTCCTCCCTCCCTCTCTCCCACCTTCCCTCCCTCCCTCCCTCCCTCCCTCCCTCCCTTCCTTCCTGATATCTTGCTTGGCTTTAGAAAATTCACCTCAAATTGACAAACTAGAAAGTATGACTATGACTAACTTGTGATGTAAAAGCAAGGCAATTAAGTCTGCAGGGAGCCACTTTTTGTCCTGCAGATGTAGAGTAGAGTTATTGCATTCACCATGTCTACCTGGTTATTTACATAAATGCATGCTCCTAACACATGTCCCACACACAACTTCTACAGGAAAGTACTGCCTGAAACTGAAGAGTTGTATTTTCTCTCTTTGGTTTTTAACCCCTAAGTCCTGTAAGCATAGAATAAAGGTAACTAATCTTCTTAGATAGTTTAAGACTTAAAGATTAGGATTTTATTGACAATTTCAATTTTAGATCAGAGTGCTTTGGCTAAGCAATGCTTGGGTGATGACAGATCTGATAAAAGAACTGCCAAAAAATAGATTCTATAAAACCAAAAAGCGTGAGTGTGGGTATGTGTGTCTGTGTGCACACACACGGGTGTGTGACTTTGAAAGACATAATTGTTACAAAACTCATTCAATCTGAATGTGTCCCTAAACAAACAACTACAGGAACATTTTATACTATTTGATATTTATATACACAATACTGTATTTCACTGTGTTTATATGTACACATACAAGTAAATTCCATAGCATGCTTCAACCCAGTTCTCTCTCTCTCTCTCTCTCTCTCTCTCTCTCTCTCTCACACACACAGACACACACACACACAAAGTTAATCAGTTGGTATAATTAAATATGGCTGAGCTACATACACATTCAAGTGATGTGTCCATAATCATAAGCATTTGTGCTGTCTACATATCCTGCCTCTCATTTCCTAATTTTCTCGCATCACTTCAGCATGCTCTAGCAAGAGGCTGCTTAGGAAGCTGTAGCTACCACAGCCTTCCTGTGGAGTGTGCAGTAGAGTATATGAGAGTAGGTATAATAATGGAGTCCATCATGTGTGTGTGGTGTGACTACCATGTTGGATTTTATACCATGCATCAGAGTAACACAAAACAGTTCCCATTCCTGGAAGTCGCATTATTGTTTCTACTCCCTTCTGGGAGTTGTGACTCAGATATTTGAGTTTGTTTTTTAAAAAATGAGATTTTGCTGCAAATCCTCATTATTAAGTTGCTTTTCATCTAACCATAATGGGCCAGCCTTGATGACAGCCCAAATCACTAATACCCAAGCTACCTAAACCCTTTTACAAGCAGGACAAAGTACATTAAATTGCTGCGAACCCAGTATACTCTTTTGAATTGACTTTGCCCACTGGTTTGGGAACAAAGCTTGGAAAGCAAGTCTAAAGTAAAAAGAGAGAATTCAGGGAGGAAAAGGGTAAAAAGGAGAAGATAGTGTTCATGGTTAGAAATTTGTGGCCCCAGTGTGTCTCAAGATATATCTAGAATCAGTGTGCATCAGGGTCTCCTCTTTTTTCTAGACCCATTCTTCTAAATTTGGTTCTAGAGAACTTGTAGTGGACACAATCAAGATATTCCTTTATAAGATGTTGGAGACATTTTGTTTAAACACAAAGACAAAAGTACTATGGAGAAGCTCATTTGGGTGATGTTTAACTTAGGATACCTTGTTTGTGTGACCTGACGCATTCACTGTCTTAAGTTATGGCTTAGCATAGCTCTGAGCTCACTTTATAACTTGACATTACACAAAACTTGAAGTTAAAATTTTCTTTATGAGCTGGGCGTAGTGGCTCATGGCAGGAGGATCTCTGTGAGTTCCAGGTCATCTTTGTCTACAAAGAGAGTACAGGACAGCTAGAGCTGTTGACACAGAGAAACCCTGTCTTGAACCCCCCCCCCCAAAAAAAAAAAACCAACCCAACTTTCATCTATGAAAAACCAACAGATGTTGGTTACTTGTTGGTCACTAAACATGGCAATAAACATTCTACCTCAATTTTATGTTTAGAGTTTTGTTAGAAATGGCAGTCTTTTCAGTCTGCTCTCTATATCTCTGTCTCTGTCTCTCCCTCTCTTGCTCTTTGCTTGTTCTCTCTCTATTCCAGGATCCGAAGAGTCTCATGTGTGTAAGAAGAAAGAATAGACCTCCTTGTCTTTTTAATGAAAGTTTATACAGCTTGTAGAAAGTAGTAATTTTCTTTAAAAAAAAAATCAATCATTTTAGATCACTGCAGTTCCACCCTTCTGCTTTTTACAGGGTTCCAAGCAAATCTTGCCCTTTAAAAACCATCAATTATGAAGCAAAGATTACTGGAGAATTCTGAACTGAAGCTATCAAGGCTTAGGAATCTGATTCTGCCTTTATGAGAGTAGATATAATAATGGAGTCCATCATGTGTGTGTGGTGTGACTACCATGTTGGATTTTATACAGTGCATCAGAGTAACACAAAACAGTTCCCATTCCTGGAAGTCGCATCATTGTTTCTACTCCCTTCTGGGAGTTGTGACTCATATGGATAAAGGGTTCTCTCTCTCTTTCTTCCTCTCTCCCTTTTTCCAGAAATACTTATTCATTTTTATCTTATGTGTGTGGGGTTTTTTGTCTGAATGTATGTATGTGCATGTATCATGTGCCTGCCTTGTACTCTGGCTATCATGTCTCCCTAGTACCATGTCCATTTTCTCCCCTGGAACTGGAGTTAAAGATGGTAGTGAGCTGTGGTGTAGGAACTGGAAACTGAACCTAGCCCCCTCTGCGAGAGCAGTAAACGCTTTTAACAACTAAGCCATCTAAGTCTCTCCAGCCAATCTTGAATGTCTTTACTAACAAGATGGGAATCAAATTTAGCTAGTGGTAATCAAGTATTGATCCAATTAATTTTAAAAGTTGCCAAAGAATAGAAGTCATTTCTTTAAAAACAAAAGCATTTTAATGCTAACATTTAGGAGACTTGTTTAAATTTCTTAGTGGCTTCCTGTTGCCTCCAGGAAAAGCAAGCCCCTTATTCTAGAATCCCTGGGAGGTAGAAGAGTGCTCTGAGCAGTGTGGGCTCTGGAGCCTGGCTACTAGGTAATACTGAACAAGTTATGTTACTTTCTTAAACTACAGTTTCTTTTTGGAACAACCGGGACCTTGACAATTACAGTAGAACCAACTGGCACTGTGACTGTAAAGTTAGAAAAGAGGAATGCCTGGGGAGTTCTTAGCAAGGTGTGGTGTGAAAAGGGAATGTTCAGGGAGTAGAGGGTAATGCTTAACATCAAATGGGTTTTGACCAAGACTTTGTAGTTTATGCTTCCACATCCTGTCCTTCCTGCTCTAGGAAGTCTCTCTGGCTCACTGTCCCCTTGTCTAACTTATCACCTCTTCCAACTCAGCTCCAGTGACAACAGTTCTGATACTTAAAATTAAGTCCTTGCTTTCAAGCCTGTCTAGTATCCATTGCTTGTTTTTTTTTTATATAGCATTTTACAGGTTTTAATGTAATTATTGTTTTCTTTGTCTCGTTCCCTGGAATATAAATTACAACATTTATCTCTTTTAGAGATCACAACTGAGTCTGATGAGCAGTAAACACTGTGAAACATTCAGCCTTTTACTTTCTGCTTTCCATACATTTTTTAAATCAGTTGTAATTGGGTGGATTCTTCTAAATTTAATTTTCTCTACATAGAGAATGTCATCAATTCTTTAGGGAGACTAGTAGGTGGAACATATTATTCCCATAAGTAACTTTGTGAAAGAGCTCTGATTGTGGCTCTGTAGTAAATTGGTGTTTTCAGAACAAACTATCTTTGGAGAATTTCCTATTTTAATTGAAGACCTTGTGGGCAAGTTGGGTTACCTGTACGTGCTTTAGGCACACGGTTCAGAGGGATGGTGTTTACAATGATCTATATGAGTGCTAATAGTTATGTTAGCTTTATAATGTCCTGGGAAAATGGTCTCCTAAGAAATCTGACTAAATCATAGCCTTGAATGAAGGTCCTATGTATTTGTAAAAGTTGTTGATAGAACTCCCCTCCCCCTCTGTCTGGTCTCATAGCACTGGCTGCAGGGAAAATCACTGTGTAGCATAGACTGGCTAAAATTTTGAAATCTTGCTTCTGCTCCTGAATGTGGGGATTACAGGTATGGGCCACCATAAACATTTCAAAAAACAATTATTTAAAATTCCCTCATTGGCTTCTTAATTTTGAAGGAGAAATAGAAATACAGGAAAGCCTCACCATTATGGAAGGCCTAATTGAGGACCAACCAGGATAAAACGTGTATGTACAAATCGTAACATTAGATGGGCAGGGTGGCTATAACTCTAGCACTGCAATGGTGGAGACAGGAGGACTGTGAAATGTTTGAAGGCATACTGGGTCATATAGCAAATTCCAGATCAGCTAGGGTTCCATTGTGAGCACTTGTCTCAAAATCAACTGAAAGCAATTCAGAACAAAAATGAAATTTTAGAATGTTGTCATCTGTGCTGCAGGACACATTTCTAGTAGCCAGGGACAAAGGCTCTTCGTCTGAGAATCTTAACTGGTCTGCTTCATATGTAGGCCAGAACTCTTGGTAATTATTTCATTAATCGCCAGAAACAGTGGTTACTGGAGTGTTTGAAAGTGGTTTGTTTTCTTAAGAAGATTAATCACCCCCTGCAAGGCTAATTTAATTAGATTGTAAACTCTCTTTCTTCCACCAAAGGAACAGTTAAACCAATTCCCTATCTTTGATTATTAAGTGTGTCAAAGACATAAGGTCCACATCCTCAAGTTTTCAGAATAACTTATAAATATTTGCATTTAGTAGTAAGAAGGATGATTCCTCCTGTTCTGGTCATGTGAATTATAAGGAATGCTTATAATCTTCCAAGAAGAAAAAGAGATTAACAAAAAATTGTAAAAGAAAAAGAAATTTCATTTCCTTGTAAGAAAGTAGAATTTCCATTGTCAGTAGAGAAATCTTGGTGTCCTTAGATTGAATGAAGTAGATGTTCGGTTTGGTTGCATATCCAAAGTGTGGGCCTCACAGAGATCTGTAGAACAAGGCTGCCGAGTGCCATATTGTCTCTTTTCTTGCTTTCATCTCAGGCAATCTTAAGCCATTGTAGAGCCATTCTACTTACTATTCCAGACAGCTAGCCCTACGTTGAGGCACTTCAGTAATCTACTTCATACAAAGGGGTCCAAGGAAGGAAGGGAATATTGAATTCAAAATAGGATTTGAACTGGGGTCTGGAATCCTAAGATTAAGAATGACAAGTAGTAAGAAAAACAGTAAGGTTTGCCACACCTGTGAATTTTCCATTCTGTCACCTCTTTGTGACACTTCCTATTTATATATACTCTACATCTTTCCACAAATGATTTGAAGTGGGTTTACTAACAGACATGGAATAGAAACAAACACTCTTCTCTGTCCACTCTTGCTTCAGATTCAAGCTAAGGAGTTGTTCTCAGCAGGCTGACCAAGGCATTTCTGCCAAAGGAACATTCATTAGTGAGGTTTATTATTAACACAACAACATGTATAGGACCCCTCTGTACTTTTCTCCAAGTAGACAATTGGTTCAAAAAAAGATGACCTTCTTACCTCAAAATTAGTTTTTGTCACATAAATATGGCCTACCTGGTCCATCTCAGAACCCTGAGGAAGACACTCACACAAACTTGTGTAGCTTCCCTTGGCAGTCTACCCCATGTGGTTACTGAAAGTATAGTGTGAAAATGTTTTATTGTTTCAGGTTGGACCTCCCAAGCTTGTCTCTGAATTTTTATGCCTGAATACCTAAAAAAAGAACTCCAAGAAAAATACAGCTCAAACCACCACATTCTGCTTTCTTTCAGGTTCAAACTCTATAAAACCACCACATTTGGTATGGTTTCCACCCAAACTGTAAGTTGGCATGAGATATTGCTAGATGCTCTACAAAACATGTACCAACTTTCACAACAATTTCGTGAACTTGACAGCGAATTGGAACAGAGGTGACACAGGCTGAATTCTTAGCAATAGTTTATTTTTGTCCCACTGAACTATCCTGCTATGCAGCTTGGAACTCAGAGACACGCTGTTGACTTGGTTAGTCATTCTTGCTTTTTCTCTGACATCTTATTCATATTTGCTTTGCCTTGGAGCTTTTGCAACTCTCTTCTTAGAACTTACCCTTCCATGTATCATTCCCCTGGGCTGTATGCTTTGAGGTGATTCGGATGGATCTTAAAGACACTCAATTGTAAATTTCATCTGGGGAGGCATGGCCTCCCACTCACTAACAGTTTAGAGTTTCAGAACAAAATGCAGAATTTTTGTTCTGTGAATATGACATTCCACGGCCATTGCATCTTCATCTCCCAGTAGCTTCCACATAGAAGACATTCAGTAAGCATTGGTCAAAAATCTGTAGACCCATATCTTTGTAACATTTGATTCCCATAAGAACTGGCTCACTCTGTAAGTAATATAATCTCAGGCCCTGTTCGGGGTTTGTTTTGTTTGTTTTTTGAGGTAGAGTTTCCCTGTGTAGCTCTGACTGTCCTGGAACTCACTCTATAGACCAGGCTGGCCTTGAACTCCCAGAAATCTGCCTGCCTGTCTCCTCAATGCTGGGATCAAAGGCATGTGCCACCACCACCTGGGTGTGACTGCTCCTTTTGATGAAGATCAGATTATAATCTGAGAGTTTTCATTCTTTGTTTTACACGTGGAGATTGTGTAGTAGGGCATCCGAAAGGATAAAGAAGGGCCACTGTTGTCAACTCGTAATTTTCTAAGGGAAGAACAATCCTGAAATTCAGCTATGGGGAAGCTGTAAGGGAACAGGGAGGATAATCACTCAGATTCTGCTATTGCACTTTGCTTACCAGAAATGGGAACTCCTTAAGGTCTTTGCAGAAGGAGAAAACTGTCTCTATCTAATCTATCTATCTATCTATCTATCTATCTATCTATCTATCTACCTACCTACCTATCTATCTATCTATCTATCTATCTATACATATATGCTATTTATATGTCCTTATGCTAAATTATTAATTACATATATCATTACTACTACTGTTTTCTTACTTTAAGATCTAGGAACCATTTGGACTTAAAAGTACTGTTGACTCTGTCCTCATTGATTACGTCAATTGTTTTCTTTATAAAGTTCTCAGATCTTCCCTGATACTTTATTATGCTTCTCCTTGGTTCAAGTCCATATCACTCAGAAAAATGATTCATGGAATTTAGCAGTAGGCAGATAATATTAGCACATGATTTATTAGCATTTTTCTATAAGGAGCTATGACTGAAGCCAAGGTATATATATTTTTAGTATCTTTAGTCCTTAAAAAGAATCATTTATTTATTTGTTTGTTTGTTTATTTTGCTTTTTGAGACAGTGTTTATCTATGTAACAATACTGGTTGTCCTGGAACTCGTTTTTGTAGACCAGGCTGACCTCGAACTCACAGAGATCCGCCTGCCTCTTCCTCCCAAGTGCTGGGATCAAAGGTGTGTGCCACTTTGCCTGGCTATTTATTTATTTTTATTAATGTTTGTCTTTGCTTGTGTGATGTGTGTGGAGACATGTGTGTCTGAATGTAGAAGTCAAAGGACAATTTTCTGGAGTCAATTCTCTCTTTCCGTCTTTAGATGGGTTCTGAGGATCAAACCCAGGTCACCAGGATTACGCAGGAAGAGTCTTCACTTGCTGACTCATCTTGTATTACCCCTCCCATGCCATCTTTTGGTTGCCCCTGGAAGAGAAGGGAAACACTTTAGCCCTGAGAAAAATCAGCTCTGGGGAAGACTGAGCCAAGAATGCACATTCACAGGCCCACTCCATCCTATTCTGCTTTCAAAGTGGATTTTCTCTGTCACTTTCTTATCTGATTTCTTCAATCTACTTCTGGCCTCAGGCACCTTGACAGTTAGAGGTAAACTATGTGCCCTCCTGCTACTGAATTCTATTCCTTAACCAAATGAGGTCAAAGATCTATCCAGAAAGAATGTTTTCAAGGGTTTAGAATTTTGGTTTTCTGTACAATTTTGTGAAATGTGAAGAATCAGCTTTCTCTTCTCTAGAATTCTGCATCTGTCTTTCCAATAGCTAAAACGAAGGTATTTTACCCTTCCAAGTTTCAGTTGTATAGTATGTAAAGGAGAGATAATTACAGTCCCTCCTGCACTGGGTGGTTGTTAGGATTAAGTGACTTGTCACACAGAGTGTAGCCAATGTGTAGGAAGTGTTCAACAAATGACAGTCATTATTGATGGTTCATATCAAAGACCATAACAGAAGATTTTCTTTTTAAAGAGAATTGCTGAACGTTTCCTCAACAAACACTATTAGATGGCTTGGCTCATGTTTGGAGGCAGAGACAAGAACTGTGGCAACAATGTCCCTACACCTGGCTGATCACATTCCTGGTTCCTCCTCTAAACGGCCAGGTTCTGGTTTAACTGGAAACTGGGACTTGGAATTAGGGCATTCTGGCACCTTCTAATGATGTAGCCTAGACTAAAACATGGTGGAAGATGAGTGAGGTCTGTCTGATACCAACCCAGGTTGGCTCTGGACCTCCCAGCTGCCCCTCCTTTCCAATTTTCCAGGGGTGACTGTGGAGAGGGCATGGGTTTCCAGCACTACACAAACAGTGGCTGTGCCTTCTGCCTGAGGCCTTGCTGGGTTCCAGGCCCTGCCCCCAAATTTCCAGTGCTCTTCTCGTTCAACCAGAAGTTCAGGTGTGAGGTGGACCTGGTAGTACATATCGGCCTGGAAGAGTGGGTGGGGTACAAAGGAAAACACTTAGGCAATGAATGAAGAGGCCCTGGGGAAGTTTGGGTGCCTGAGTTTGTGTGTGTGTTGTTGTTTTGGTTTGTAAGTGGGATTTTACTTCATATCATTTTATCCTTTCTATGAATTTAAAAAATTTTCACTGTAGTCAATCCCTCCAGAAGAGTGAGGGCTACAGGAGATCAGTTGTGGAGAAGGAAGGGAAGAATTCCAAGGGGATCTTCCCTCTAGCAGGCTCTCTTCTCCACTGTCTTCTTCATGTTAGCCTTTCTAGAACATGCAGTCATTTCTGGCTCTCTCGGAAAGAGAAGGTGATAGTCCTAGGTTGAGGAGGAGCATCGTAGTACCTATCTTTTCATGATCTGTTGCTCTCCTAATCCTATCCTCTATTTTAAAAAACATCCTCTCTTGCTTACAGAATAGAAAATGGGAGCTTTAAAGTGAATATTCAAAACATGGGGGTGGGGAAAGTCCAGAAAGAAATGAAGGAGGGGAAACATGAAAAGGGGGGAAAACATGACTAGAAAGGAAAGACTATGGAAAAAGAGGAAAATGGGGACAATTTAGTCCCTAAATTGCAAACAGGAAGCTCAAATCAATACAGAGCAGGTAGAATGTTCTCTTCTGAGAGTTTCATAATGTATTTGCTAGAGATTGGAAGGAAAATGGGAAGGGCACATAAAAAAGGAGAAGGGAATTTCTTAGGGAAGGAAACTTCTGAAATCCTAGTGATGATGTTGGTCAACTGAAAGTGTTGTGGACCTCTGTCCATGAGACTCATACAGACAAATAGAAGAATTTAGATTTTATATCTAGATATTGGTAATAATGACTAATATTTTGCTAATATTGTTAATTTTTAATTCCAGAGACTTTTCTTGGTGATGGCTGGAAAGCTGTTTAAACATAAGAATTCAGCCTATAGGTCTGACATGAACCAGGCTTTATTTTTGAAGCATTATTTTAGTTTTCCTCACTTGCTTATATTTTAGTATATTGACAAGATATACTAATTCCAGGCACGTCTTAAGAAAACAACAAAGTAATTGTTAGGTATGGAAGTTATAAATTAAGGAGGAAACTCCCCAAATATAAAGCCAATGAACTGGAATCATAATTAAGAAATGGATGTTTTTCTCTTACAGATTGGCAGTGTTCACATGATGTACATGGTAAGCTTTCTAAATGTTGTGGCAATAGGAAAAAACTCCTTTAGACAGTCTTCCAGTTTGCTACCCCAACATGAGGGTCTCCCATGGCCAGAGCCCTCTCTCTCTTCAGTACTAGTACAGGGATCCCAATGTTTCTCATGTCAAACCAAACTGAGGTGGAGAATAATGAAGGGGACATTCTCAGAAAAAAAATCTGGCTTAGAAACCAACTTTGATTTTTATTCTAATATTAAGTGACCTGATAATTGTGATTAGATTTTTTGTCCCCTTGCTCCATTAGTTGAGTGGTTCTTACATGTCCCACCCTTACATTTCCTGAGTGTTCAGGCCTCCTCGCAGGTGACAGCACTTCATATGCACACAGCTCAGTGTTGGGATATTCTAAATGTGTTACACATTGGCTTCTGGAACATTGCCAGAGTTCAATATCATAAACAATAGTAGCAACATCTGTGAGAGGAATCCCTGGGCCAATTTGTTGGAATAAAGCAAAACAGGGTTTTGCCATATGGGTGATCTATCTAAGATGGGTTTATTAGATGTAGATGCCTGTAGCCTAAGGGCTTTCTGGAGGGAATTTGGAGTCTTTTCATTATGCCCACATCATTACCAGATGTGGATAGAGTGAAATAGACCCCCCTGTCTGTGTGTGTGTGTGTACTCATGTGTGTATATAAAGATGGAAAATTCCACTTCATATACAGACTTTCAGTATAACTCATACCCATCTTCTTATTCAAGAATTTTAGCCTGAGCCTTCTAAATATTCAGCAAAACTCTCTCATTTCCTACATCTGAGTAAACTCATGTTCACTAATATGTAAAGGCAATGGTAGCAAAATAATGATAAAACATTTATTTAATAAATAACTGTGTTGTTTTATGCTCCAGTGGTAGGAAGAAATGAAGTGCTTCACAGAATTTAAAAATTCACAATGATTATTGACACCATTAATCAAAATTTGCCATGTGAACAGCTCAGGGAGCTGTTATATTAAGCTGTCATGTGGTTGCAATCATACCTTTTAACTGCCATCAGAGGTAACTGTCAGCAACACTGTGTCTACTCTCCAGTCTATTATGGCTTCAGTCCCCCAGGGTTCCATCCTGAGTCCAGGGCGATTTGTATGGTACACTAATGACCTGCTGATTGTCTGCACAAAAGCAAAATCATACGCTGTTCAGGCAACACAGTGATTCCACACAAAAGCAAAAGACTGTCTAGTGTCAAAATAATACTGTACTCCAACTTCGATAAAGGTTTTTAAACTGACTGCAAGCTACTATTTGATACTAAAGCATGGGGCAGAAATAATGTTTATTTAAATAACTAACAAGTTGGCAGCAGGTAAATTTCAAAGTAGGTGGTATGAAAAGATACTGTTTAGATATTTCTGCTGATTTTGGTTCTGATTTTGAAAGGCAAAGAACTAACCAAATACCTTTGTATTAATTGGACATTTATTCATTTCTACTATTGATATATACTTGAAGTACTATGTTACCAAAGAGTTTTCTTAATAGATTCTGAAAGTGTGTGGTGGATACTTTATCAGTCTGTCAACTTATTTGTCTTCTGATAAATACAGTTTATGGTGTGCCTCAAGGAGCAAGTAGGGACTGTGGGGGTCAAATGAAGCCAACCCAGACTCTGTGTAATGTAGCCTATTCACAGAATTCTTTCAGACCTTAGGAGACTGGGGAAAAAAACATGATCTGGTGCCATCTAAATTCTGCCCTGCCTCTCTTTGCACTGACTTTGTTTCTTTTAGACTCTGTCATCTGGTGTGTGTGTGTGTGTGTGTGTTTGTAAAGGGCTGTTACTTTAGGAGCTGTGTCACTGAATCCTCTGTCTATGTACTGATGGAGATACCTTCTGAGTCTCTGACCTGGTTTCTAAAGCTTTCATTTTGTTTTGTTTGTTTGTTTTTTGAGACAGGGTTTCTCTGTGTATAGCCCTGGCTATCCTGGAACTCACTTTGTAGACCAAGCTGGCCTCAAACTCACAGAGATCCCTTTGCCTCTGCCTTTGGAGCCATGTGAGTAAAGGTGTGCGCCACACATGCAGTCAGATTCTACACCTTCATTGATTTGTTTTAATTGTTCATGTGTTCACTCATTCATATAATTCAAGCCTTTTTTTTCTTTTTCTTTTCTTTCTTTCTTTCTTTTTTTTTTTTTTTGGTTTTTCAAGATAGGGTTTCTCTGTGTAGGTCTGGCTATCTGGCTATCCTGGACTCAATTTGTAGGCTAAGCTGTCCTCAAACTCACAGAGATCCACCTACCTCTGCCTCCCAAGTGCTGGGATTAAAGGTGTTAACTACCATGCTGAGCTCTGAATACACGGTAAAGTAAGTACACCATATAAAATAAATACAAATACACAATACACAAATAAATACACATATACAAATAAAATATACACAAAATAAACTGAGAGACTTGGAACGCGGATATTGTGGCACACCATACCTCACTTACCACTTAGAAGGCTGAGGCAGGAGGATCACAAATCAAAGGTTAACATGGGATTACACAGGGAGACCTTGTTTTAAAAAAATGTGGGGGCAGGTTTCTAAGAATTTGACTTGGTAACCACTGATATCCCTGCTTGACCAAATTTATTCATCCTCTTCAAAACAAGCATGTAGGTATCTATGATCTGATAAGGCAGAGTGGATTCAAAGACAACCAACGTAGAAGCAGGATCTTTTCTCATGAACCTCATGGTAGAAGAGGTTTGGAGACCTTAGAATCCTAGAGAGGATTGCAGCAAAGAGTGTTAAATTTTTTGAAAGAAGTTGAGAAGTGTTGTTCTCAACAGTTGCCTAAATTGCATAAGAGGAAGGTCAGAGGTCAGGAGAGGAGTGTTGCATGCTCAAGGGCCAAGTATGCAAAGCCCTGGAGGGGAGAAGACACAGGTGCATTCCAGGGACTTAAATGGACCTGGAGTTACTGAATTATCACCTGCAAGGAAGAGAACTTGAGATGAGGCTTGGTGAGCAAGGCCAAGTCCTGAAGAGCTCTGAAGGGTATACTGAGCAACTTGATCTCTACCTATGATTAAAGGGAATTTACTGAGAGTATTTGAGTAAAGGTAGTACTATAATGAAATGTGGATGTTAGAAAGATCATCCAGAGCTGGGCATGGTGGGACACACCTTTAATCTCACCCAGCACTTGGGATGCAGAGGCAGTTGGATCTTTGTGAGTTCCAGGCCACCCTGGTCTGCAGGTATAGGACAGCCAGGACTACACAGAGAAATCCTGTCTTGAAAAAAGAAAGAACGAAAGAGAGAGAGAGAAGGAGGAAAGAGGGAGGAAGGAAGGAAAGAAGGAAGGAAGGGAGGGAGGGAGGGAGGGAGGGAGGAAGGAAGGAAGAAAGAGACAGAAATATAAAGAATGAAAGGTAGATAGAAGATAGACAAATAGATACATACATAGATACATAACTACATAAACACATAGATCATTCAGATGACATATTTGATGAGACATTGGAGAGTCTGGGTTAGAGAGCTTCCTGTAGTCGTCCAAATGGAAGACACAATCGGAGTTCAATGGTCTGTTTTGCAGACAATGTACAAGCTAGAAGCCAGGCCTGGATGCATGTATAGGACTCTGAAGGCCAAGGTCAGATGATTACTGGAGCTCAGAAGTGGACAACATGGTAAGATGGTTTTAAAACAAACAAAGTACAGACATATGTAAATCTGGTTAAGTCTTGACTCTGTGCCACTTTCAAGTTTTACATGGGCACCATAGTTGCTGTTTCTGGGAAAATGAAGTGATTTTTTTTTTTTTTTTTGGTTTTTCGAGACAGGGTTTCTCTGTATAACAGCGCTGGCTGTCCTGGACTCGCTTTGTAGACCAGGCTGGCCTCGAACTCACAGAGATCCTCCTGCCTCTGCCTCCCAAGTGCTGGGATTAAAGGCGTGCGCCACCACCGCCCGGCGTGAAGTGATTTTTTTAATGAGAATGTAAATGGGAAATAGTGGGGGAAATGCCAAGGAGGACAGAACTCAGTGGTCAGTGCTAGTCCCTACTGTACTCAGTATTATGGCCTCTTCCCATCTTCTTGCATTTTGTTTCCTTTCAATGTCCACTTTGATGCTTGTAGATAGGATACTATGTTAGTTTTGGTGATGGTCCTTTTTATCTTTGGGCCACATGGATAGTAAAGATCCCTCCTTTTTTCTTTCCGGCCTGCTGCAACCCTCCCAGAATTCTGTAGACCATCGAAAGATTATTCCTGCATAAGTCAATTCTGTTGAAACTGTATTCTGTTTCGGGTGATGTTACAGCCAATGCAAAGGAAGCCTGGTGAAGACTACAATCTTCTCTTCCTTCCCTTTGGGGCTTTCTGGTAACTGCAGCCTCTTCCTCACACACTTGGAATGCAGTTTTGGTGTTATCTTTGGCTCTCCTCGGGGCTGTTCCTCAAGCGCTTGTGGGCAGGGGATTGTGTGTTTCTTTTCTACAGAATAAGCTTTATTTTTCACTTTGAGGATATTCCAAAATCCTGTCATATTTTCCTCGTTGATATCTCCAAGACTCATCTTTTCTCCTCTTGCTCTCCAGTAACCAAAATCCTTTCCTATATTTTGGCTCCCTTACTTCTGTTCGTTCTAAATATCTCCACTGTGGTCTGTGCTCTTGAGTTCTGCCTCTGTTAAAGCAGTCTCTGTGGTGTCCTCATGACAACATGTTTTAAAAATGCCTTTGCTGGTTTATTTCTGCATTGAATTTGACTTCAGAAGACTTTACTGTTCTGTGCCTGATTATTTCTTTCCCCTGCTGCTTTCCTACATTTCTTCTTAATTTCTTAATACCTGACCTCCTTATATGTGTTCTTTTAATGCCCCTCATTCACATTTGTTTTTCTAGGAGACAGTTTTAAAGCTGTCTCCTTCCTAGCCAAGAACACTTTCTTTCCTTTCTATATGCCAAGACAAGCTCCACACACACATTTTGTTCTGTAACCTCCCCGCTTCATAGCTTTCTTTTTCACTTTTGGTAACTTCTCTCCCAAGATAACAGTATATCTTTTAAAAATAAAGTGATATTCTAAGTACATGAGAGAAAGAGAGTATGTGTAAGTCCTCTTGATTTGTGCAAATCCTTTTTGTATTTGGGGAACTCTCTGCCGTTATTTGAACGTTTCATTCCATTACGGCCATGCCTGCAGTCTCAGCTTGAGGCTCACAGCAGCCGCTGCTTCCTGCTCCTTTGATATCATTCCTTCAACCATCTTTTCTTGCTACTTTCTTTTCACAGCATCGCCAGAGATGACTTCTGATCTGATCTATTTTCCTTCAGTTTTTTTTTTTTTTTCATTTTCCTTCTTCAACCAAACAAAGCAACAAGGCTGTTGGCTTTCCTTGCCATGCAGAAGAAATAGTCCTCAAGCCCTGCCACACTGCTTCCTGTTCCAGGCTCATTTTTCTCTATGGGTCCTATACCTTGGTTACATAGAATGGTAGAGGTGATACAGGCCAAATTCGATTTGTAAACTCTTTGTCATCTTTTAAAAAACCAATTAAAACATTGTAAAAGTCTTGCTTTATTAGCATCTTGTCAGAAAATATGATAATGAACCTGCCTCCTATACCTTTTAAAGCAAGGGCAGTAGTTCAGTTGTGGCTGCCTCTTTTGCTAGAGTGGACTCTCTCCAACTTTTCACAGCTTCTGTGTCCTTCAGCATCCCCAGCACTGAGGTAAGGTATTATTTTCTATTTATCATTTCTTTATGCTTTGTGTTAAGAAAGATTTTGAGCCTGGTGCAATGCCAGACTGCCCAGGAAGCAGTGGCCAGAAAATCGTGTGTTAGGGACCAGCCTGGACTAAAGAAGCAAGTTCAGGCAAGTGTAAAGTATATAGTGAGAT
Organism: Lophiomys imhausi; assembly: GCA_907164525.1. Taxonomy (NCBI): domain Eukaryota; kingdom Metazoa; phylum Chordata; class Mammalia; order Rodentia; family Muridae; genus Lophiomys; species Lophiomys imhausi. The sequence goes on along the minus strand of CAJQZJ010000348.1, from coordinate 299,620 downwards.
TTCTACCTTCAACATATCAAAAATAAAACAAACCAACAAACCCTAACAGAAAGAATGGGGGGAGAGAGTATACTACTTTGCTGTATGTAGCGATGGGCAAATGCTATCTTGTATACAAAGAAACATATTCAGTGGTGGGGTTGGGGTGGGGGTTTCATGCTCTTGTTACCCTAGTGTCTTTAGGTATCTCAGTTTGGATCTCTGAGTGGTTTCACACTAAGCATCTCTGTCCCCATTCTGGCTTCATCAATTACTAGTTGTGTGGCTTTGGAAAAACTACTCAAACATTCTCTACCTCAGTTTCCACGGATGTAAATTGGGGAGACCTTACACGCAACAGAGTTTTGGAGAAGATAGTATGAGATGATCTGTGTAGAGAATTTAACAGGTAGATTGGAACAAACATGGAAAGTGCTCATAACATTATTACTATTATACTTTTGTTTCCAAATCTACTGGTAGAAATGTCAGATCGATGAGAGGTATGATTTGGAGAAGGGGGCATTTCGATTCCTATCCATATCTTCCTAGATGTTGGCCTGGTCAAGTAATTTAACCTCAGTATGCTTTCATTTTGAGCATGCCTAAAGTCTTAGCAATAACAACAGTACAATAATATCAGCCACATCTTTGGTCTTTGGCTATCATCTGACATACCATGGCATAGAGACCAATCTGTATGCTGTGTTGTGGGTATTGGCCACTTTATTAAGCATTTGATAAATAAGTACTATTAATATCATCAGCTTTTCTATTTGTTTCCAAGAGGATGCCACCTGATAGTTATAAAGACCCAGGGAGGCAGATAACCCACTTGTATGTGATATGAAGCATCCACACTTCTTTGTGGGATTTTCAAAAATTGAGATGAAATTAACAAACTTTAAAACTCACTATTCAAGAACACAGGCCAAATGCCCACCAGTTATTGGTTGCAGTGGAATCAACTAAGAGATAGTGAAAAGCACAGACTCCAGACTTATCCTCAGGCTCATTGATCCAAAGTCTCCTGCATAGGGGTTTAGGACTTAAGAAGGTGATTCTGCCAGGCAGGGGGGTAGAAATCATTGTTTTATTGAACATATTTATATGTTTATATGATACTAATCTGTTCCTTCTCAACAGCACTGCTTTTAAATTTTGATATCCTCCCTCCCTCTTCCTCCCTTTTGTTCTCTCTCTCTGTTGCTCTCCGTGATGTGCCTATGTGTTTGTGTAGGTGTGTGTGCATGTATGTGGGTGAGTCTGGATGTTAGAAGTTGATGTTGGGTGCTTTCTTAAACTGCTCTTCCTCTTATATCTGAACTCAGCCCTTCACGCTTGCTCAGCAAGACTTTACCAACTGAGTCAATTCCCCAGCCCTTGAATATCCTTTCTAAAGTGGTTAAGTGTAGGGGTTAGATAAATTAGATTTAGAAAATATATAGGAGTTTTTGATACTGTCTCTTAATTCGGAGCCTGAAGAGCATTATCAGGATGAAGTCAATCTCCCTAAAAAGTCTGAGAAGGTTTCCTGAGGACCTT
>CAJQZJ010000348.1:235167-293096 GCA_907164525.1 Lophiomys imhausi | reverse complement strand
TTTTGAAAATAAAATTACCCATAATGCCCCACGTTGGGCACCACCTGAAACCGAACTTTTATATTACTATTCAACACTCATTTATTTATTACTAAATTCACTTATAACAAACACCAACAATTTCTTAACTATTAATCCTATAAATTCCTACAACCCCTTTAACCTATCCACTAAACCTATTGATAATTATAACAACTACTTTCATAAACTTTTAGAATGATACAGTCTCTGGGGCAGGTCCTCAGTCATCAGGAACACAGTCTTTGTCGTAGATTCTTTAACGCACTTAGCAGTCCTTTTTCTGGATCTCTCAGATGCAGGTTCGTCAGGGTAAGTTGGTTATTGCAATCTCACCTTAAATAAGGCTTTATGTTTTCTTCTCTGTGGGAGACCCCAGCCGCCTGCAGGCCAACTTACTTCTTTTGAATCAGGAACTCAGCTACTCTTGTATATGTAGATATTATGTAGATTTATTTTTTATTTTACTAGAAGGGGGATATGTAGGGGTTAGATAAATTAGATTTAGAAAATATATAGGAGTTTCTGATACTGTCTCTTAATTTGGGGCCTGAAGAGCATTATCAGCATGAAGTCGACAAAAACAGGAAAGACTTAATAGACTGAAAAACAAGGTTGAAGTCAGGAAAAACAGAAAAGACTCAATAGACTTGAAGAAACGAAGTATCTGGCCTGACATTGTTTTCAGCTGCTAAGTGGGCGGAGCCCAAATTAAGCTGAAACAGAGTTCCTCCTATTTAAGGACAGTGCATGGAGCCCAGAAGAGGAAGAGGCCCCTGATGCTAGAGAGCTCCAAGAGTCCTGCTGAAAAAAGGGCTGGCCATTGATGGCCAGCTCTCTCCCTGAAGCAGAAAGAAGCCAGTGAGCAAAGAAAGCCTGAGTAAGACACCAAAAGGCCAAGGACTGGACCCTGTGGCTCAGCTTTTGCCTGGAGGGGTTTGATCTGTCCGATCAGTGGCCTAGGGGAAACTGTGCCTGGCTTTAAGGACTGAGGCAGAGTAGCTGAGCCACATAGCCATAGTCTTAATAGATTTTACAACCAGAGGGCATTTTCTTTGTCCATCTCGGTGACCACCCCTGAACTTGACCATACCACATGATGGAAGACTATTTTATATAGTCTTGTGATATGTAGGCTCAGGTTATGCCCTTAGTATGTCCCCTTCATAGAGACCCTCCAATATTCACTATGGGATGGCCCCTCAACATAGAATATCCGAGTCACCTAGGAACTTATTAGCATACAGATTCTCATGCCAGGCCACAGATACACCAAGCCAGACTATTGTTCAGGAAGGGAAAATTAATAGCCAGATGACACCACTATACTGCTCTGGAGTTTGAAAAGAATGATCGTTCTGTCTGTGTCTAGGATAACAGCTATGTGCTGTGCTCATGATGGTTTACTTGGGCCTTGTTTCAAGCTGGGATTTAGAAGATCTGAGGTTAGCTGTGCTTCACTGTTTAGTCAGCCCCTGGGTAATGCTGATTAAGCCATTACCCTCTAGCTCACTTGCTTTTAAATTGAGATATCTCACTAGAGGAGGACCTGGAAGTGTATGAATCTCTATAGACATCAATCTAAAGGAGCCACCTCTTCTTGTGCTCTGAGAGCAGAACTCCTGTCTCAGGCTGGTCTTGGCATCTCTTCTGTTTCATTGGAATGAAAGTGTCTGAAGTGACTGTGTGTAGGTCTGGTAAAATTAAACAAGAAGCATGTAATAGCACCCTTCTTTCCTTGCTCCTTTGTCTCTTTCCTCTCTTCTCAGATTCTGGTAATTTAGACTTTTGTGTGTGCAAGCTCCACTTAAAAATTGTCAACATCTCATAGGAGTGTTAGTGTAACTGTCCTGGTTACTATTCTGGTGCTGAGAAGAGACACCATGTCCAAGGCAACTTATAAAGGAAAACATTGCATTGGGGGGCTTGCTCACAGTTTCAGAGGGTGAGTTTGTGATCATCATAGTGGGGAGCATGGAAGCAGGCAGGCATGTTGCTGGAGCAGAAGCTGAGAGCTTACACCTTATCTACAAGTTGGAGGCAGTGAGAGTGAGAGAGAGAACTAACTGGGAATGAATTGAGCTTTTGAAATTTCAAAGACCACTCCCAGTGACACATCTTAAACAAGACCACACCTCTAATCCTTCCAAAGACAGGTCCACCAATTAGAGACCATGCATTCAAACATTTAAGCTCATGGGGCCATTCTCATTCAAACTACCACATTCACCAGCTATTAGTTTTGTTTTGTTTTTTTTTTTTTTTTTGAGACAGAATCTCTCTATGTGCTCTTGGCTGGCCTGGAACTTGCTGAGTAGACATGACTGACCTAGAACTCACAGAGATCCACTGGCCTCAGTCTCCCAATTGCTAAGATTAAAGCTGTGTGCTTCCATGCCCTGCAACCAATTGTTAATAATACTCCAATATAAAATAGGCAGATCTAGTGATTGGAAGACTTTCCATTCAACTGCTATCTATTGTGTTAGAGAAACTAGAGTGGTTGATTAAAAATAGCATGGCTTCTGGGTTCCTGGACTTGGGAAAGGTGGGCACAGCAAGGGTTTTGTCTGTTTCTTTAATACCAAAGTTGTGGCACTATAACATAATGCCTTTGCTCCAAACTAGAAATCCTTTGTAGGGGAAGTTAGATTAACATAAATTAGATTTAGTGAGTATCTAGGGGCTTCTGATATAGTCTCTTAAAAGGGGGCATAAAGATCAGTCTGGCACCTGTGGGCCCTTGGCCTGGCAGCATATGGACTAAAACCAAGGTTTATGGCTTGGCATTGTTTGCAGCTGCTAATAGCCTTACAAAGTGGGTAGAGCCCAGATTAGGCTGAAGCCAGGTTTCCTGAAGTTCCTGAAGATGAAACTTTTAATTAACAAACATATTTATTAATAACTATATGCACTTATAACAAATATAAATACTTATCTAACTACTAGCCTTAAGAATGACTGCAACCCCTGTTACCTAACCACTAAACTTATGAATAACTATAACAACTATTATCTAATAACTAATACTACTAACCTTTTAGAAGGATACAGTCTCTGGGGCAGGTCCTCAGTTGTCAGGAACACCCCAGGAGTAGATCCTTTGAGGCACTTGGTCAACAGTCTTTCCACAGGAACACCTCAGATGTAGGTCCTTTCAGGTAAATTGGTTATTGCATTGCTATGATGCTTGAGGCTTTCTTCTGTCTGGAATGCCCCAGCTGTTCATAGACCAAATTGGTTAATTTGTATTAGCCTCTCAGCCTCAGTCTTTGGGGCTGGCCACAGTTCTATGCAGGCTGCTGTTTGAACTGGTCGAATTTCTCTAGGCAAAAGCTGTGCCACAGGGTTCAGTTCTTGGCTTTTTGCTGCCTTGCTAAGGCCTTCTCTGCACACTAGCTTCTTTCTGCCTCAGGGAGAGCTGACCATATTTTTTCAGCTCTGTTTGAGATCAGCTTTTCAGTCCACCTTCATCAACTTCACCAAATGATACAAGCCTTCTTGCATCTCATCATCTCTAGCGTGGAAACTCTCAGGGTCCAACCACTTCATCTGTAAATTGGGTCTCTCCTTGTTTCTCCTGGCTTCAGCCTAATGCCCACTTTGTAAGGCTATTAGCAGCTGCAAACAATGCCAAATCATAAACCTTGGTTTTAGTCCATATGCTGCCATGCCAAGTACCCACAGGTGCCAGGTGATCTTCATTCCCCCTTTCAAGAGACTGTATCAGAACCCCCTAAATCTAATTTATATTAATCTAACTACCCTTACAAGCCTTAATGTAGACTACCTTTCAGAGAGGATCATTGTGTCCTATTTTGTTAATGACTGCTGGAACTAATCATATCGATTGTCTAGGAATTGAACATGGCTTGGGTTCCTGTGCTTCTGACTTTTCATGGGATCTTAAATCCAAGTTTGTCCCTAGATACTATCATGTACTTGGCTTTACCTTGTCCAGTCAGTACTCTGGGTCAACTTCATGCAATGTTGCAGGATGATTTTGCATTCCTGGACTCTTTTCTTTTGCTCTTATACCTTAGCTCATTTATGTTATAAATTGCAAAGTTGATGGAGGAACCAAGGAGACTTAGGCATGTTTTCTGTGTTCCTGTAGCCTCTTCCATCATCTTAAAAATCACAAACTTGGGGCCAAATATGTATAAACTGGACATTGGGAAGGTATACTGGGCCATTTAACTCTCATAAATGTGGCATATTTATATCTATTGTTTTGTATAATACTTACTGTTATAAGAGAAGGAACCATCTTTTGGACTGAAAGGGGAAACTTCTGGGGGGAAGAGGGTGGAAGGGCGGGATAGGAAGGGGGAATAGGGAGGGGTTTGTGACTGAGATGTAACTTGAAGAAAAAAAATAAAGTATTTATATAAAAAAAAATCACAAACTTCACACTTTACTTAAAGGGCAATGAATCCTTCATCAAGCTTTTTTAAGCTATGTATTTACCAAGATTCCTACTTGTGTTGTGGCTTAACTTTATAATCTTTGATTTATAATTTGCAGTTGCTGAGAACCAGAGGGAAACCTACTCCTGGAAGAGCATTTCCCCATATTACTTTTCCACTGCTGTGGAGTCCTTTCAACATTGGTTCCTGGACACCAACTTCAAGAAGACTTCATGGATGGCCATCTGGTCTTCTCAAGCAGTTTTCCCTCTACATTTCCTTCTTCACTTTCTTCACTCCAGCAAGTCTCCCATCAGAGTCCCATCAGAGATGAACCAGAGGGACCATGGATTGGAACACTGACCACATGGAGTACTGACAGTCAATAGTGTGCTGAGAAATCTATAGAAAGATAGGAAGAAAATAAACTACATGGAAGCGACAGGAATGCTTTGATAATTCCTTACAGGTTGAAAGGGAGAAACAATCAAAATATAGAGGAATGTGGACTCATTTTACTGCAGGACTTCTGTTTTTTTCCTACTGGCATATGTAATCTGGGTGTTCCTGCTGGATGGTGACTCAGAGACGAGGCTAAATATTCTAGTGGCCCTCCTACTTAGTTCTTGTTCTTTAGTAAGAGACACCAACCTATTAGTCTCTATATTACTTCTTTTGACCTGGAAAATATTGACACTGGTTCTCTTGTAGGATAAAGGTCAATGATAAGAGAAGTTCAAACCCCCTTGAACTTTTTGTTTATGGACCAGGTGGTGACATCCTGTATTGAGTTAATTAGATCAATGGAATCACAGGGTGGAACTGAACTCTTTAAAAATATTTGGCTGAAATATGGCATTTCTAGTCATTTGTAGAAAAGGACACTATGGAACATGCCTGGAAGCACAAAACACAGGACTGCTGGTCATATTTGGCAACCCAGCAACTAGCTAAGTACAGCGTAGATTCTGCAGACACTAGGAGCAGATAGGCAAGGTTCCTTTCCCATGGAGCTTACACTCTAATGTCCCTGTATGTTCAAAAAGCAGTGGCTATCACATGTGTGCTGTCACATAGATGTTCTTGAATACAAGCCCCTGGTCAGTGGGGAGTTTCCTACTGCCATAGTACTGGCCAGTGGCCATGTTCTCAAAGTATACATTTTATAAACACTCTGTGAACATGGACTACTTTTCCCTAGTAAGCCTTGAAAAGTCTTGGGATGTCAGGGGAAGTGCTTGGGGTTTGCAGGGCTTCTGGTGAGGGAAACATGAAATGATTTGGACCAGAAAACAAAAAGAGATGGGGTTCAGAACAAACTATTGCTTCTATTCTATGTAGGAAACTACAGCATGAAATATGTTGTGCTGGGAAACTTACACACCTTGAATATATATATATGTCTGTCCTTTCTCTTCTGGTATGTTGTTTGGAGGGAGTCAGTTGTATCTAGGCAGACTGTACCTGAAGGTACCCTTGAGATAAACACCTGCATGAGGCAGGTGCCTCATTCTGCATAAGCTCGTTTGTCATGCACTAAGATACACATTCAGTAATCATTCAGATCCAGCGTTAACACAAAAAGAACTTTCTCCAGGTATAAGGAAGAGAGATCTCTTACTTCTGAGATGTGGGTATAGAATGATAACCCTCCATCCTGGGAAGAACACTGAATAGTCCCTGCAATCCATCCTTGCCCAGGTAGAGAGACTCTAAACCGAAAAATACTTCTCAATAAAAGACATATTTTCTATAGAGTGTATTTCTCTGTAACATCCCTGTGGCTTGCCATTTTTTTAAAAATGGAATGGAAAAACTCTAATCAGATAAAAATGTTACCATGAGCTCTATCTGACCTCATTGGAAATCCTTTCAACAATTTGTCATCTCTATCTCTTTCATTATTAACAAATCTATTGAATATTTATCTCTGAGTCCAGTACATATTTTACAATACATAAAACAATGGAATTTTGGGCTGGGGAGGAGATGGTTCAGAGGTTAAGAGCACTGGCTGCTCTTCCAAAGGACCCAGGTCCAAATTCCATCACCCACATGGCAGTTCACAGCTGTCTGTAATTTCTGGGCATGGTGGCGCACGCCTTTAATCCCAGGCAGATCTCTGTGAGTTCAAGGCTAGCCTGATCTACAAAGTGAGTCTAGGAGAGCCAGTGATACATAGAGAAATCCTGTTTCGAAAAACCAAACCAAAAACAAGGAACTTCAAGTTCAGAGCACTGATATACACTACTTGTTTTGAGTGTTTTTATATAGGAATAACTTTAGAAATTTCAATTTATGACTCATGTGGTAAAATAAATGACTCTTGACTTCCAATTTCCCTTTTCAGTTTATATAACATCTACACTTACCTATGACTAAGGGTTCTAATTGCCTTTCTTTATGTAGGTATTACATAAAGAAATATGTTAGTATTCATCTCCTCTTATTGTATTTATTTTCTACATGGCAAATATATTAAAGGCAGTATAAAGTTCATGAGATAAACTTTGTGGAAAGGACTTTAGAAAAACAAGGTCCCAAGAAATGAAATAAAATAATATAAAATAAATGAAAACCCATCTTAAATAACAATATATTTAAATATATTAATATGTATTAATATGTTAAATATATATATTGGAACACATGTCAATTGTGCCCTTTTTGTTTTGTCTTGTATTTTTTTAAATGTTTATTTATTACATCAAGTTTCATCTCCATCACAGTGCCCTCTTTCCATCCTTCCTGGTTCCACTCTCCCATCCTCTCTCCCCTCTTTCTCCTACTCCCTCCTATCCTACTCCTCCAGACAGATCAGTCCTCTGCCCCAGTTCAGCAGTCATATGAGGGCAAACAGCTTCCTCATGTACTGGGCACCTATATGGCAGCACCACTAAGGCAAATGATCCCACTAACAGGTAACAAAGTCTATGTTCCTGTTCCTTTTGCTGTGTTGGTTGTAGGATGGTTATCCTGTAGTATGTGACTAAAATCCAATTATAAGTGAGTTTATTACTGCATCTTTCTGGGTCTGGGTTAGCTCAATCAGGATGAACTTTTGGCTGCAAATTGCATGATTTCCTTGTTTCTGATAGCTGAGTAGTATTCCATTGTGTAATGTAACACATTGTGTAAATGTAACACAGTTTTTTGTTGTTGTTGTTTTTTCAAGACAGGGTTTCTCTGTGTATCCCTGGCTGTCCTGGACTCACTTTGGAGACCAGGCTGGCCTTGAACTCAAAGAGATCTGCCTGCCTCCACCTCCTGAGTGCTGGGACTAAAGGCATGTGCCACCACACCCCGGCAACACAGTTTTTTTAATCCATTCTTTGGTTGAGGGACATCTGGGTTGTTTTCAGTTTCTAGCTATTGCAAATAAGGCTGCTATGAACATAGATGAGGAAATGCCCTTGTGGTTTGGTGAGGAATCATTTGGATGCATACCCAGAAGTGGTATGGCTGGGTCTTGAGGTAGAGATATTTCAAGTTTTCTAAGATATCACTAGAGTGATTTCCATAGTGGTTGTACAAGTCTGCACTCCCACTAGCAATGGAGGAGTGTTCCCTTTTCTCCACATCCTCGCCAGCATGTGCTGTTATTTGAGCTTTTGATCTTACCTATTCTGACATGTGTGAGATGGAATCTCAGAGTTGTCTTCAGTTGCATTTCTCTGATGATTAATTTTTGGATTTTTTCCCTTGTCTTACTAATGTTCTTTCTTTTTTAGTTTGTTTGTTTGTCTGCTTTGAATCTTGTTGTTTTTGTTGTTGTTTTTCTTTTCTTTTCTTTTTGAGAAGGAACAGGAAGTTGCATGGGTAGGGATTGGAGAGGATCTGGATGGAGTCGGGGAGGGGAAAGTAAATGATCAAAATGTATTGCATGAAACAAATTGATTTTTGAGACAGAGTCACAGGTAACTCAAACTTTCCTTGTAGTTGAGGCTGGCTTTGAACTTCTTATTCTTTTACCTCCATATGGTTAAACTGCTGGAGTTACAGTCATGCAATCATACCCAGCTCATTTTCAAATATTTCAGGGGAACATTCCTCCACTTGTGCAGAAGTAAAATCAGCAATGCAAAGGAGAACCCTCTGTTGAGCATTTCACACTAGTATATTAATATTAGTTCTGTGAGGGCAAAAATTAATAGGTGATATATTGTTCTTCATTCTTCTCACTGGAGTGGTCTGGTGTGTTGTAGTTCCAGCCACTGACCTTAAAGCAACTTATATTTTTCTTTATACCCTCAAGAGAAAAGAAAAATCTTATTTTTTTCTGAGCAATTAAAACTCTTCTGCTTCAGGTAGGATGAAAGAATTAGGAGTTATGTCTCCTTGTATATAATTGCAAGTTTTATCTTTTCTTGTTTCAATGATTGACAGAAAACTGATAAACTGAGACATCTCCTTATTAGGGTTGAATGTACTCTCATGGTGGCCCCTCTGCTAATTTGTTTGACTATTTTGCACGATTTCTTACTCTGTAATGGAAAGGTTTATTAAATATGAGGGTTGCAAAGCTTTCTGAATACTAATGAACTTATTTGCCAAAATTTAAATGTTCTTCTTGTCAGTGAATGCCTGTCTCACTTAACAGGAACCAAATTGAATAATGAAGAAAATTAGACTCTATCGTACCCTTGAGAGAAATCGTGTGTGAATTATAATAGAAAATTGAGGGAGAAAAGGGTCATATTTTAGAAAAAACACTAGATAATTTGGATTATTTTTAAAAAGATGAACTTAGGGAAGCTCAGGTCTTTTCAAAGAAACACACATTCAGTCAACTCATTCAAAATGCTGGCTTTCCTTCTACCCAAGCAGTTTGTACCTATTGTCAGCTTATAGGAAAAAGAAAGCCAGGTATGTGGAAAACGCATGGCAGGTTTCTGTGCTTACAATCCACTAACCATATTCTCTTATAAGGATTTTTTATGCCTGTGATAAAAAGGAAAAATCAATAATCTAGAAAAATGAGCACGACTCTTCAGAGAAGTTCAATAAAGAGATAGAATTTGGGAAATTGCTGCAATTCTACCCATAAGCCTAGCATAATGAATCTGTCCTCTCACTGGTGTGTTTAATCCCATCATTCTGGTGTTAAGGCTAATGAAGTACATGATCATAATGTCTTCTCTTTCTAGCATCCAGGGCATTGTGGGAACAATATGGCTGCCCCCTTGACTAGGGAACCAGGGTGTGGGAAATTCAGCAGCCATACCAACTGCAAAGCATGGTCAGGGTAAAGCACAGGGTATATGTGGAGTAAAATCAAGCAGATAAGAGGAAGGGGATGAGAATAGAAAGGTGACCAGGAACACGGATGGGAAGCTGTACCCTTTGTTCCTGACAGGAATCTGAGAAAGGGACATGCTCATTGGAGAAGGAGGAAGGAATGAGGACCTTGAGGCTGAGGAGATAATAAAAAGGAAAATAATGAATGTCTCCAGAGTTAAAACAAAACTTCCTGAGATTAAAAAAAAGAAGAAGAAGAAAGGAAAATAAACAAAAAGGATAAGGCCCTCAAAGCCTGAGGAGTTTCTAAAACAAAACAAAACAAAAAAACCATATGAAAACTGAAACGCTGAATGGTGTTCCAAGAACAATGAACAACAACACAAAAAATGTAAGATTTGTATTTGGGGCTTGTTCTCAGTCCAGAAGAGGAAAGGATTATGGGAGAAGCATCTTTTGGACACAATGCTGGGTTTCTTTCCCAAAGGAGAAAAACAAAAAAATGGTTAATTTATCTCAGAGCAATATTATTCTATACTATTTTATCTGAGAATGCATTTCCTTTATTACCCCTTATGAGATTAAAAAAAAAATCTTGACTGCTTCTGTGGAGAAGTTTTTGAGTTACAAATCTCATCCCCCCAAAAAAAAATGATAATTGGATTTTAACAATTAAGTAAATATTTACCTGTGCCATTTCAACTCCTAAGATGTTGTGAGGGAAATGAAGGATTTAGGAAAGAGAGAGAGAGAGAGAGAGAGAGAGAGAGAGAGGCAGAGGGATAAGACAATGCAGCAGATGGAAAGGCTGCCCAGAAAGAGGGTTATATTTGTGAGAAAATCAAATGAACAATCAGACTTGAAGGACATGTGCAATAAGGAGTATGAAATAATAAGATATTTAGAAAGGGAAAATTACTTGAGAAAGTGAGAGTGAATGAGGAATTATATGGGAGACGATTGAGGATTGGGGAAGACAGAGGAGGGAGGAGATAATGGGACTGGGAAGCAAAATGTGACTAAGAGGCTGTAAAAGGGCAAGTTCAGACTCTTCATGGCTAGGGAAGGGGCTCAAGCTAGAACTAAAGGTAGAAAAGGCCAAAACAGTTCCTGGCTAACACAAGAATTAAAGGACAACAGAAGAAGCAGTAAGTGGGATTCTACTTTAGGAATGGAAGCACATCAGGAGAAAAGCATTAGCCTGTGTTCTCCATTCACTTATGAACTGAACGGTCTTTGTCTCCCTTTGTAAAAGGTTGATTTACAAAATGATTGCTATTAGTGGAAAGGAAGGGTAAGCATTAACAGGAAGTGAAGAAAAGATTGCATCTAGAGTAACTGAAGCAGGGAGTATGTGAGCAAGCCTCTTCACAGCCTTTAATATAAGATTTTCAAAGATTTCCCATAAAAGAACAAGAGATCAATTATTCAAATAGAAATGTAGGTAGCGAGGAGAGAGGAAGTTTAAACTGTTGTAAATATTTTATAATATATTTTTCTACAACATTTTCTCCTCCGTAAAAAATGGTTGTCATAAGTTAAAAAGCTTCTGCATATTATGTGAAACACACGAAAGGATTTATAGCAATGTAAAGTAGTAGACACATTTTTAATTGAAAAAAGTTTGTGTTGGGAGCCGTTCCAAATGCCTGTGATTTCCCCTTTTGCCTTCCTCTGCTTGTGTTTAGGATTCCTTGTGAGCAGACATCACAGACCCCCTTCGGAGGGAAGCTGATAAAGTAATTTAGCTGGAAAGGCTTAATGAGATAATGATGCTAAGGCCAGTTAACACCTAATGAGCGCATAACCACGAGGGATGATATTGTTGCTTATTAATTATAATGATGATGTGTAGGAGAGAGACAATGTGGCACTCGGTTAGCAGAGAGTACCCAGGAGTATGGCTGACTCCCAGTGGTGAAGCTGCCACCAGCTGGCTTTAGAACTAGGTCAACATTTAGCTGAGTTTGAAGTCTATGCCTGCTGGATTATGCTAGCTACCACAGAACTAGAGACCATGCAAAAAGTAATGGATGCTTTCCTGATGTTGGGCAAAGCTGAAGTGGAGTCCTGTGTGATTTTCAGGCCATATGCAAAGGCAGAGTCTCCAGGTCAAGGTTTAGGGGAGTCTGCTTGATGACAATTCTGTAATTTTCATTCATGGGTAGACAGGTAAGTATCTAGAATGAACTGGGTACGCTTCCAGGTAAGCAACCTTCCCTTTTACCACTGAGTCTGGTGAGAGAGACACAGAGTGCACCTATTCAATTGTTTGTTTAAATTTGCTTTAGAATAGGAACCCAGAAGGCTTTCCTACCTTCCTCCGTCCGTCCCTCCCTCCTTCCCTCTTTCCCTCTTTCCCCCTCCCTACTTTCCTCCCACCCTCCCACCCTCCCTCCCTCCCTCCCCCCTTCCCTTCCTTCCTTTCTTCTTTCCTTTGGATGTGCACTATCTTCTGACTTGGATTTAAGGGGTTTGAACGTTAGTCATTAACTTGGCTCAGCTTCCTATTTGCTCAGGATGGGGGAGCTGTAGTATCAACACATTGCAGACATACCCATCAGCAGTCAGGAGGATAGGAGTAGAGGAGGCAAATTGTCGTGGTGGCAGATAAGCACTTATGGAAAAATGTACCAGATTTTCAGAAATCTTAGGACTCCTCCAGGGAGGCAAAGGATCTGGAAACACGGGTCCAGCTTGGGAAAGCTGACTGGGACCCTGGTAAGGTAAATGAAACTCACATACCTATCTCCCTGTCTCCCCCAAAATGTAGGACTCTGGGTGGGGTGGGTTCTGAGCCTAGGCTTTTGCCTACTCTTTGTCTTTTTTTTTTTTTTTTTTTTTTTTTACCTACCTCTGCAGTGACAGGGTGGTTTCCTATGGCTTCCAGTGCTGTTACTGGCTGGATGAGGGCCATGTCACAAGATTTGATTAGGGCTACATGATAATGTATACAAAGTACAGCAGTGGAAAGACAATGACATCCTCACCACCAGCTTCTTAAGGGACATTAGTTTCACTTTTAAAAAAAACAATTAAATATGTAGTTTGAAAGTGACAGGAAGTGAAAGGTGTGGGACTATAAAACAAGGAACAGCTCTGGTTCCAACCTTCATACCAATCCTGTCACCTTGAGCAAGTTCCTTGATTCTCTGAATCTAGATTTCCTCATTTGTAAATGAAGGACCATTGAGGATAATCTTTACCGTTGTAAAGTTGTATCCAGCTTTCTATCTCTGTGAACACTTTTATTTGTAAAATCCTATGAGATAATTTATGAGAGAAGCAATTGATCATCTCTATTGCCTTAAATTTGTGCTTCAAAGTAGACAGTTAAGGCCAGAGTCACAAATCAATCAAAAGCAGAACTTTTTACTAAGCAACAGCTATGTGGTAGCCACATGCCAACCTTTACTGCAGGTGCTTTTCAAGGGATGAAGTCTCTGAAAAGATTAAATAAGTTTTTTGATATTATATAGTCAATAAGAAATATAGCCAATATTTAACTCCAGCTCTCCCTGACACAAAAGACATATTTACTTCTTGTAGCTTAAAAGACAGTGCTTCAACTATTGCTCAATAGTTGATGAATATGAAAGACTGAAGTTGAAGAATAAGAGTTTAAGAATATGGAGTTGAAGAATAAGAGTGGAGAAGTAAAGGTAGTACCTACATAGAACCTTCATTTCTATGTGCTTAGGAAAATATTCTGCACACTACCAAAGAAAAACACAAACACTGGCCCTGCCACAAACCCTTTGATCTATGATGGTGTCCTGTCTGCAAGATATTCTAGGACAAGGTGGCATAAAGCTTGTAAGAGTAACCAACCAATATCTGATTTGATTTAAGGACAATTCCATGAAATGGTCATACCCAAGACTGCTTATGTGACCAAGAACTAGACAGGCTAGGGACCTAAGGTAAAACCAAATACAGCTGCTCTAAAAAAAGAACTAAAAATGACTCTTAATAACATTCTGCCATACTCATAGATCAATTTCTT
The DNA here is from genome assembly GCA_907164525.1 of Lophiomys imhausi. NCBI lineage: Eukaryota > Metazoa > Chordata > Mammalia > Rodentia > Muridae > Lophiomys > Lophiomys imhausi. The sequence goes on along the minus strand of CAJQZJ010000348.1, from coordinate 279,425 downwards.
GCTCAGTTGTCATCAGAGAAGCTTCTTCCTAAAGCAGATGGGAACAAGTATAGAGACCCACAGCCAGAAATTATGCAGAGAATAAGAGGCATTGAAACAGCCCTAAATGGGATATTTCCATCTAATATCTCCCCTCAAAATTCAGGGAACCCCACAGAAGAAGAGACAGAAAGAGTGTACGAGCCGGAGGGGATGGTGGACACCAAGAAGACAAGGCCTTCTAAGTCAGCATGAGCAAAGCTCACATGAACTCCCAGAAACTGAGGTAGCATGCTCAGGGCCTCTCCTGGTCTACAATAGGTTCTCTGCGTATATATTATAGTTTCCAATTTAGTGTTTTTGTGGAATTCCTGAGTGTGCAAATGAATGGGTCTCTGACTCTTGTGCCCTCTCTTAGGCTCTTTCCTTCTGTTTGCTTTGACCTATTTCAATGTGTTAGCTTTTACTCTATCTTATTATATTTTATTATAATTTCCCAGAAGCCTGCTTTCTAATGAAAGACAGAATGGGGGTGGCTCTAGATGGGAAGAGAGCTGGGGAGGAACTCAGAGGATCAGGGAGTGAAGAAACCATAATCAGGATACATTTTATGAGGGAAAAAAAGCGATTTTCAGTAAAAGACAAAAACGTAAGAAAAGCAAAAATACAAAACAAACGAACAAACAAGAAAACCACATTGCTCACTTCCCATAACTTATGAAATGAACCACTGAGCTTTTTGGCAGTTTTAAAGGTTCACAGCTAGGAAGTGAGGTAAGTAGGTGCAAGGCAAGGAGTTAGTAAAGCTTGCCGATTCTCATAGAAACATCTTTTTGATGACAGTATCTCCATTATCCCTACTTCCTCTGAGCTGTCACTTGACCAGTCATAGTAACATGATTACATTAAAAAGCACCATGCTTGAAACCCATATGCCATGTTTATCTTCAGATTCCTGTTTTTTCCAGCATGTTGAGGGAGAGACACTGAACTCAAATATTTCTTTTGGGAAGTTGAAGCAAAGGGAATCAAATGATACAACTTCACTAACCTGCCCAGTTTTAACAGACTGGCATCCCTCCATATCCCAAGACTCTAATTGGCTGGGTATGGTGGTACACAGCTGAAGTTCTAGCGCTTAGGGGGCTTAGGGAGGAGATTATCATGTTGGAATTCTGACTGGGCTATATAGAGAGACTCTATCTCAAACAAAACAACAACACCCAGTGCCCCATGAAAAAGATTCCAGACACTAAAGCTGTCTGATTTGTCATTTTAGTTGATAATTGGTTTTATATAAAAGTAACTATATATTCTGATTTTTTCCTGGCAGATAAATTATTTCCATAATTCTAATTTGATTGCAATCTGTATAATATACCCCTCTAAAAAATATCAGTGCAAAAACCATCACCACACAGGGGAACATGGTTTCTTAGCCAGGCATATTTGTTGACAAAAACCGACCATCTAGGCCAGGGTCTCTTCACTTTTTTCATTCATGGCCCCTTTCCCTTGAGAAATGTTGTACAACTCCATGTATGTAAAATAGTTATATAAACCAGACATTTAATCATAATAGATCATTAATAAATATGTTTTAAAATAATTTTTATACAAATAATTCTATATATTAAAAATAAAACGAACATGTATACTAAAGAGATCCAGGTAACTGCTCATTGTGACAGAAAGAATGAAATGTTGGTAGAATATTTGTTATTGTAGGAAAATAAACATGATCAATATTCTCCAGAGTTGATTATTATTTTGATTTTTGTAACAATCAATGCTGAGAATACTACTCTATATAAAATTTTTCAAAGTGGCAGAAAAATGAAAAATGACAGAAGTATCTTTAGGGTCATTTCAGAGATTGTTCAGCAATTTTGTCTTAATCCCAAGTCAAAATTCATTCAATAAATTTTAAAAATAAAACCCAGTCAACAAATAAAATAGCTAATTAAAAAAATCAGACATTTAAATCCAGTCCAATCCAAAAAGTCCTATTAATTTGATGCCTACATATTAGAAACAATGACAAGTAAATATTAAAAGTCTGTATTGTCAATAATTAAACCACTGTGTCTCTAAGCTAGCAGAAAACATTGTATAGACAATAAAAACATTATGATCCATGGAATCGAATATTCTCAGGTCAGTGTTTGTTGCTGTTGCATACAACATGTTCAGTGTGAAACATGCATGCTCTGAGCCCTTGGAACCAAAGACATAACGACCTTGCAAGATGCAACATGGGCAGACATGGCCAGAAACACCTCAGACTTATTTTGCATTTGAGTTGAAATTAACTATTGGCTACTGCACATTCAGAAATCGTTCATTGCTGCTGTATTTTGTTTGCTACCCGACATTCATGACGTCCAGTTGTGTGACCTCCCTGTAAAAGGCTGACTCTTATGTATTTATTGAGTGATTTAAGAATGGCATTGCATCAAGGTTTATTTAGAAGTGTAACGCATCAGAACAGAGAGGATCCTCAGTGCATCTTGTTTGAAAGAAACAAAGACAGCCAGTTCCTTTTTTATAAGAACATTGGCACCAGGGATTTTAAATTGTCTTTCAGATATTTACCTCATCATCTCCTAGACAAAGCTCTAGCTTCAGACTCCATTATTTTACATATTGGTTTGCAGTGCTCAAGACTGAACCGAGGGCCTTGTGCATGCTATGCAAGGGCTCTATTACTCTACCTCAGCTCTAAACTTAGTCTCAAGGCACAGTATTTTTGCATTCTCAAATGCCTTTTTTCCTAACCTTCTTTAGTTTCAATTGATCCTTTCTATTCCTTTAAAATTTTTTTTACCAAGTACATGCTAATTTTTATTCGCTGAAGTTGTATTTAGCTAAGTGTGAAAAAGTAAAAATACCCAAGCATGGAACTTGATTAAATAAAGATAAAATAGAATACTATGTTGCCATTTAAGGAAATGAGGTAGCTTTCTATATGGAATCGCTTTCAATATATATAACTAACATTAAATGGGCAAGGTATAGGACGGTATGTGTGGTGTGTTACTGTCTGTATATGCATATACATATGTATATTCAGTATGTTTATAAGCATTTTGTGACTTTGGAAAGACACTAAGGAAGTCACTAGTACCTAGTGTTTGTCTCTGGGGAGAAATTGGCTGGGAGATTGGAAGACTATCCTGTTGTCCTATTATATGGTTCATGTATTATCTATTCATATCTCTGTAAGGCAGAAGACAGAGCTATTCTTACTGAGATGGAAAAGTACAAAAGAAATATTGTTATGTATAAAGAGCAAATTATAGAATAGTAAAAATAGTATATGATCTGTCTTTTGTAAAATGATCATAAGTATATAGATACATATATGTATGGTGTACAGATACATATATATGAATGTGTGCCAACATGATAATAGTAGTACACTTAGGGGAGAAAAAAATTTGTTTTCAGTATAGACTTTCCTTTTTTACCCTGTGCACTCCTATTTTGTCTGACTTTTTCACACCAAACATACCACATAGCATTCCTCCTCAAACTGGACATTAAACAAAACTTTCCAGACACATTTTTTTCAGTTCAGCAATTCCAGTTGTATCTCATAGGCTCAGTTCCAATTTCTTCTTCAATCTCCTCCTCGAAGCTCCCTGAATCTCTTGTCCTGTTTCTCACTCTTTCTATTTCCTGTCATCAATGGGGCTTAGCCAAGGTTATGACTAAGAAATCATGCTAACATTGCTGTCTGTCAACCACTTTCTTTTTAGATTAAATTAAGTTGTTTTGGAGACAGGATTTCATGCTATCTCAGGTTGGCTTTGAGTTTGCTATGTAGCTGAGGATGACAATGAACTCCTGATCCTCTTTCATCTCCCTCCCAAATACTGGGATTGTAAGTGTGGAGACTGTTCCAATTCCTAGTTTATCTGGTGCAGGGGATGGAGCCAGGGCTTCACACTCACTAGGTGAGCACTCTACCAACTGAGCTACATTCCCAGCCACATCCATTTTCTTTATAATTGATCCAGAATGGTGTGGCCTGATCCTCCTCATGCCCACTTAGAGTCTTCACTTTAGGTTTAGTTAAACTCCCTAGCTATCTTAAGAAAGTACCCATGCTTTCTGGATCATTTGTATTATCACATAAGCACCATGTGTCTCCAGTTTCAAAAACCAAAACCCAATAAACTCTCTTCACTCCCACATTTTTTTCAAATACTGTTCCATTTCTCCATACTCCTTTGTGGCAATTAATACAAAATGTTTCCCTTACTTCTTCAAAGCCATCTGTGCCCTCATTCATACTTAAACCCACAGTTTTCAGAGTTTCAGCCATAAGCAAATGTTCTGCTTAATTTCTCTTTTCAAGGTCATGGTACTAATTTGCAAAATCAGTGATTCTTATCTTCCCAATTCATTGATCAAATGCCTCCTTGGTGTTTGTTTTCCCTTCTTCTCTTTTGCTCTCCTTGTACCTTGGATCGCCCCTTATGTTACAGTGGTTTCTTCTTCACCCTGGAGTGTTAGTTGCTTCTGGCTTAGTTATTGGAGACATCTGTCTTCTTTCTTTAAACTCGTTCATTAGTGATATTTATATAGCCCTTAACTTTGAACAGTACCTCCTTACTGAAATCTGATCAAATTTACTCTTTAACTTTATAATAGCCATCTCAAGCCTAACAAGTCCAAAACAGATAGACCCGCCCATCCCTTTTGATCCTCTTCTTGCTGATAAATGACAACTCTGTTGTAGTTCACCTTTCTAAATATGTCCTGAATCTGATTACTTTGTTTAGCTCTTTCATGGAAGCTCTAGTGAACATTAACACCAATCACCTGATTTAGTAAATCGACTGTTATCTACCTTTGCTCCTAAGCAATCTGTGCTTGTGTTTTAAACACATAAATCGTAGTGTATCACTGCTTTACACAACATTCTTCAATGGCTTCTGTTACACTCAGCATAAAATGTTGTCTATTCTATAAACTTTAAGGTGCCTTTTAACTCACCTTTCATCTCTGAACTTACTCCATCCTCTTTCTCTTCACTGTCTTCATGTCACGTGACCTGGTTCCTTTTGAATCATGCCCTACCCTCAGAACCCTGGTACTTACAGTATCTACCTAGAAGGCTCTTCTTGGTTTGCTCCTTTTTAAAATTCTGCCTAAGTATCACCATATCAAAGAGCCTTCTTTGAGAATCATATTTGGAGCATAGGCTATCTCCCTTCTTCTCTTTACCCTGCTTTATTTTCACCATCATTCCACTGTCTAAGGATCCAACTAGTATTTGTTTAGTTTAGTATTTATCTGCCCCACAGTATACACAAAACAGCTCTTTCCTCTTAATACTACATCTCGAACATTCAGAAGAAAGAGATTGGTACAGAGTAGCTACAAAGAATTTTCTGAGTTTTCAAAAGATATGGCAAGAGGTTCTCTTCGGGATATTTGAGCTGTATTAAATTGGTCTTAAGATAGTTTATTTCTCCATCACAATTTTCTTCCGTCCTTAAGTAAACAAACAAGAAAGCAAGAAACTCACAAATATTTGCAAACATAGTATAGACAACTCATCTACTCGTCACTTAGTATTTCCCAACAGGATTTTTATAACTGTCCTTTTAATTTTTTTTCTTTTATTTTTTATTTCTTCAAGTTACATCTCAATCGCAGTCCCCTCCCTATTCCCCCTCCAGTCCCACCCTACCACCCTCAACCGCCAATCCTCTTCCCTTTTTTTTCTTTTAAGTTTGAGGTATATCTTATTTCCCCCTACAGTTTCCCCTTTCAGTCCAACAAATGGCTCTTTCTCTTATAATAACAAATACAATACAGTACAACAGAGGTAATTAGGCCACAGTTATGAGGGTTATATGGCTTAACGTACATTCCTAATGACCAGTCCATATGTATTTGGTACCTGATTTTAACATTCTACTATCTAAACATCTCCATGAGTTTAAAGGTCTATATCTGACTCAACATTCATACTAAATTGCAACACAATTTTAAAAGTATCTTCTTAGATCTATAACACTCTCTTGACTCCTAAACAACTCAAAATTAAATTATGAGACTCTAGCTATCTGTTCTTCAACCACCTCAGAGACCTGAGAGGGATAAATATATCTGATTTTATAGGAAGTACAGGGCCTGAAGCTTCCCAAACTAAGAAATGACATACCTGTGGCTGCCTGGACAGTTCCCATTTTCTCTCCATACATTACAGCATCGATCTTCAGTCATTTGGCCCCATTTCTCTGACAGACATTGATTGTAGAGCAGGGGTTATGAAGGACTTACCTACCCTGTCTTGGCAGAACTAGGCTGTCGACTTACCTGCTTCCAAGTTTTGTCCTTTTTGGACAGCATTCTGTCTACAGTTGGGGCAAGGGGCTTTTCCTACCAAGAGATAGGCTTGCGACTACTTCAATCATCTCCCACTGGAGATTCTTCGATGCTCATCTTCTACTTGGAGGAGAATAGGGGGTGCTGTCAGGAGTTGATATGTCTTGATATAAAAAAATCTAAAGTTACGAAAACATCTTTGAATGCTATATTCTGCAGATCTCTTGAGGTTTTTGAAGAGGCCCTATCTATCTCTTATATTAGGGTAAGCAGATGTTGCTTGGCTCTTGCCGGTTTATTTCTGATTAGCTTAGAAAGTAACTATAAAAGGCTGTCATAGTACCTAACTGAATGACCGGCTTGCATAACCATTAGTGTGCATTTCTTAATTATCCTAAACAGTTTATGACAATTAGTACTAAAAGGCCGAAACATCATATTTCATTTTTTTTCTTTACCTCCTAACCCTTCCATCCCATTTCTCTGGGGTGGGGTGTCCTTATATAATAGTCCCTCATTTCAGTTGAGAGGTTGTATGAGGGCCAAGAGCCTCTTCATTCATTGGGGATCTACGAAGCAGTACCATCACTGAAAAGTGTCTCGTTGCCCAGGAGAGAGAACTACTAAACAAACAAACCAATAAGCATGCAATAGATAAAAAAAACTAAAAAATACAAAAAATATAACTAATATATAAAAAATAAATAAAGAATAAAAATTAAAAATAAGAAGTCTATGTCCAAGTTCCCTTTGATGTGTTAGTTGTAGTATCGATACCTTCTACTATATAGCTAAAATCCTACTATAAGTGAATAGATGCCATATGTGTTCTTCTGAGTCTGGGTTAGTTCACTCAGGATGAACTTTTCTAGTTCCATCAATTTGGCTGCAAATTGCATAATTTCATTGTTCCTGATAGCTGAATAATATTCCATTGTATAGATATACCACAGTTTTTTGACCCATTCTTCGGTTGAGGGACATCTGGGTTGTTTCCAGTTTCTAGCTATTACAAATAAGGCTGCTATAAACATAGATGCGGAAACTTCCTTATGATTCCGTGAAGAGGCATTTGGGTGTATACCCAGAAGTGGTATGGATGGGTCCTGAGGCAAAGCTATTCCAAGTTTTCTAAGATATCGCCAGACTGACCTCCATAGTGGTTGCACAAGCCTGCATTCCCACCATCAATGGAGTAGGGTACCCCTTTCTCCACACCCTCGCCAGCATGTGCTATCATTTGAGTTTTTGATCTTAGCCATTCTGACAGGTGTGAGATGGAATCTCAGAATCGTCTTGAGTTGCATTTCTCTGATGATTAAGGATGTTGAGCATTTCTTCAAGTGTCTCTCAGCCATTAGGGATTCCTCCTTTGTGAATTCTCTATTTAGCTCTGTCCCCCATTTTTTGATTGGATTATTTGGTTTCTTGGCATTTAATTTCTTGAGTTCTTTGTAGATTTTGGATATTAGCCCTCTGTCAGATGTGGGGTTGGTGAAGATTTTCTCCCAGTCTGTAGGCTGCCGTTTTGTTCGAATGACAGTGTCCTTTGCCTTACAGAAGCTTTTCAGTTTCATGAGGTCCCATTTATTGATTGTTGATCTCAAGTCCTGAGCTGTTGGTGTTCAGTTCAGGAAGTTGTCGCCTGTGCCAATGAGTTCGAGGGTTTCTCCCACTTTTTCTTCTAGTAGATTTAGTGTGACAGGCCTTATGTTAAGGTCTTTGATCCACTTGGACTTAAGTTTTGTACAAGGTGATAAGTATGGGTCTAGCTTCATTCTTTTACAAATGGACATCCAGTTGGACCAGCACCATTTGCTGAAGATGCTGTCCTTCTTCCATTGTGCCGTTTTGGCTTCTTTGTCAAAAATTAGGTGGCCATAAGTGTGTGGGTCTATTTCTGGATCTTCAATTCGATTCCATTGATCTACTGGTCTGTTTCTATACCAATACCATGCTGTTTTCACAACTATTGCTCTGTAGTACAGCTTGAAATCTGGGATGGTAATACCTCCAGATGTTTTTTTATTGTACAGGATTGATTTAGCTATTGGGCTTTTTGTTGTTCCATATGAAATTGAGAATAGCTCTTTCCAAGTCTATAAAAAATTGTGTTGGTATTTTGATAGGAATTGCATTGAATCTATATATTGCTTTTGGTACGATGGCCATTTTTATTATGTTGATCCTACCTATCCATGAGCATGGGAGATCTTTCCATCTTCTGAAGGCCTCTTCCATTTCTTTCTTCAAGGGCTTGAAGTTCTTGTTGTACAGGTCCTTTACTTGCTTGGTTAGAGTTACCCCCAGGTATTTTATTTTGTTTGCGGCTATTGTGAAGGAGGTTGTTTCCCTTATTTCTTCCTTAGCCCATTTGTTTGTTGTATAAAGAAGGGCTTCTGATTTTTTTGAATTAATTTTGTATCCAGCCACTTTGCTGAAGGTGTTTATCAGCTGTAAGAGTTCTCTGCTGGAATTTTTGGGGTTGCTTATGTATACTATCATATCATCTGCAAATAGGGATAATTTGACTTCTTCATTTCCGATGTTTATCCCCTTAATGTCCTTTTGTTGTCTTATTGCTCTAGCAAGAACTTCAAGTACTATATTGAAGAGACATGCTGAAAGTGGACATCCTTGTCTTGTCCCTGAGTTTAGAGGAAATGCTTCAAGTTTCTCTCCATTTATTTTGATGTTGGCCATTGGCCTGCTGTATATTGCCTTTATTATTTCTAGGCACGGCCCTTGTATGCCCGTTCTCTCCAGAACTTTTAGCATGAAGGGGTGTTGGATTTTGTCAAATGCTTTTTCTGCATCTAGCGAGATTGTCATGTGGTTTTTTTCTTTCATTTTGTTTATATGGTGAATGACATTGATAGATTTTCGTATGTTGAACCATCCCTGCATCCATGGGATGAAGCCTACTTGATCACGGTGTATGATACTTTTGATGTGCTAGTATTTTATTAAGTATCTTTGCATCTATGTTCATGAGGGAGATTGGTCTGAAGTTCTCTTTCTTTGTTGGGTCTTTGTTTGGTTTAGGAATCACAATGACAGTGGCCTCATAGAATGAGTTTGGCAGTGTTCTTTCTATGTGGTGGAAGAGTTTGAAGAGTAATGGTGTTAGCTCATCTTTGAAGGTCCGGTGGAATTCCGTTCTAAAGCCATCTGGCCCTGGGCTTTTTTTGGTTGGGAGATTATTAATGACTGTTTCTATTTCCTTAGGGGTTATTGGGCTGTTTAAGCTGTTAATCTGATTTTGATTTAGTTTTGGTAGGTTGAATTTATTGAGGAAATTGTACATTTCGCTTAAGTTTTCAAATTTCGTGGAGTATAGATTTTTAAAGTAGGATCCAAATATTCTCTGGATTTCCTCAATGTCTGTTGTTATTTCTCCCTTTTCATTTCTGATTTTGTTGATTTGTGTTTTCTCCCTTTGTCTTTTAGTTAATTTGGCTAAGCGTCTGTCTATTTTGTTGATTTTCTCGAAGAACCAACTCTTGGTTTCATTGATTCTTTGTATAGTTCTTTTTGTTTCTAAGTTGTTGATTTCAGCCCTAAGTTTGGTGATTTACTGTCTTCTGTTCCTCTTGGGAGTGTTTGCTTCTTTTTTTTTTTTCCAATTCACCCAGTTTAGCTGTTAATTCACTAATATGAGCTCTCACAATTTTCTTTTTGAAGGCACTTAGTGCTATGAACTTTCCTCGTAGCACAGCTTTCATTGTGTCCCATAGGTTTGGGTATGTTGTGTCTTCATTTTTGTTGGATTTTAAGAAGTCTTTGATTTCCTTCTTTATTTCTTCCCTGACCCAGTGGTCCTCTAGTAAAGAGTTGTTCAATTTCCATGTGAGTGTAGACTTTCTGTTGATTCTTTTGCTATTGAAGTCCAGCTTTATTCCATGGTGGTCTGATAAGATACAAGGGGTTATTTCAATTTTCTTGTGTCTGTTGAGGCTATCTTTGTGTCCAACTATATGGTCGATTTTGGAGTAGGTTCCGTGAGGTGCTGAGAAGAAGGTGTATTCTTTTGTGTTTGGGTGAAACATTCTGTAGATATATGTTAGGTCCATTTGGTTCATGATCTCTGTTAGACTCATTATTTCTCTGTTTGGCTTCTGTCTTGATGATCTGTCCATAGTTGTGAGTTGGGTGTTGAAGTCTCCCACTATTAAAGTGTTTGGATCAATGTGCGATTTAAGTTTTAGAAGTGTTTCTTTTATAAATATAGGTGCCTTTGTATTTGGGGCATAGATGTTTAGTATTGAGATGACCTGTTGGTGGATATTTCCTTTAATGAGTATGTAATGCCCTTCTCTGTTTTTTTTTATTAACTTCAATTGGAAGTCTATTTTGTTTGATATTAGGGTGGCTACTCCAGCTTGTTTCCTGGGTCCATTTGCTTGGAAAATCTTTTCCCAGCCCTTTACTCTGAGGTAGTGTTTATCTTCAATAGTGAGGTGTGTTTCTTATATACAGCAAAAAGATGGGTCTTGTTTAAGGATCCAGTCTGTAAGTCTGTGTCTTTTTATTGGCGAGTTGAGTCCATTGATGTTTTGGATATTAGTGACCAGGGGTTGTTATTTCCCATTATTTTGGTTTAGCTGGCTGTCTTGTGTTTCTCTTTTTTTTAGTTGCTGTGGAGGTTTCTGTTTCCTCTGTTTTCTTGGGTATAGTTATCTTCTCTGGGTTGGAATTTTCCTTCTAGCATCTTCTGTAGGGCTGGGTTTGTGAGGAGATATTGTTTGAATTTGATTTTGTCATAGAATATCTTGTTTTCTCCTTCTATGTTGATAGAGAGTTTTGCTGGGTATAGTAGTCTGGCTGGGCACCTATGTTCTCTCAGGGCTTGTAGGACATCTGTCCAGGCCCTTCTAGCTTTTAAAGTTTCTGAGGAGATGTCAGGTGTGATTCTGATGGGTCTGCCATTGTATGTGACTTGGCCTTTTTCTCTTACAGCTTTTAATATCCTTTCTTTGTTCTCTACATTTGGAGTTTCTATTATTATGTGGCGAGAGGAGTTTCCTTTCTGATCTAATCTGTTTGGTGTTCTGTAAGCTTCTTGGATTTTTATTGGCATCTCTTTCTTTAGGTTTGGGAAGTTTTCTTCTATGATTTTGTTGAAGATATTTCCTGGACCATGGAGTCGGGAGTCTTCTCTTTCCTCTATGCCTATAATTCTTAGGTTCCGTCTTTTCATTGAGTCCTTGATTTCTTGGATATTGTGGGTGAGAGATTTTTTAGCTTTCTCATTTTCTTTGGATGTTGTACTGATTTCTTCCATCGAATCTTCCATGCCTGAGATCCTATCTTCCATCTCTTGCATCCTATTTTTCATACTCACATCTGTAGTTTCTGTTCTCTTCTCTTGATTCTACATGTCCTCTTTTAACTCTGACTGTGTTTTCTTTATTGTTTCCATTTCTATTTTCATGTCTTGAATGGTCGTGTTCGTTTTGTACATTTCCTTCTCCAGTTTGCTTGTTTTTATCTGGAGATCTTTCATTGTTTTATCCTTTTCCTGTTCAAGCTGGGTTACCTTGGCTTGGAGCTCTTTAATGATGTTATTCGTTGTTTTGACTTGTAAGATTGTGGCTTCTTTGAATTCCTTCATAGTTTTAAGTTCTTCTTGAAGGGACTTTATCACTTTCCATAATGTAGAATTGTCATTGTTTTCATGTGTTTCAGTTGCGGTGAGGTGGTTTGGGCTGGAAGGAATAGCGTTACTTTCTTTTGTTGTGACATTTCGCTCTGTTTTTTTTTTTTTTTGTCTGGGGGCTCTGGCCATGTGGAATTTGCTGTCTTCTGGACTTGGGTCCAAAGGGGGCACTGTGGTGTAGGATTCGAGTTGCCTTACTCCACCCCTGTAAGGTTAGTCATTCAGTCCCACCTCCCAGGTGGGGACCTAATTAATTCAGGTGGCGGAGCTGTTTACAAGTCAGCTCTGATTCCCTGCCGGAAGAGCCTGTACTAGTACATAAGATCGATATACGTCCGTTTCAAATATCTTGCAGTTTGCCCAGGGTTGGTTCCTGTAGCAGGTAAGTCTGCAGTTCAGCTGCAGTAGCTTTGCTGCTCCCATGGCTTGCAAACTGGCCAGTGACGTCACAGACTGCGATCTGTGGTCTGAAGGCACTTTGCAGGGGATCTCCCGCTCACTTCCAAGGGTCACAACCTTTAGCTAGATAATTGGATCCTCTGTGTGAGACCTGGGAGTGCCAGCAGGGTGGGGATTATCTCTGTGTGTTTTCTGAATCTGCCAGCTGGGTATTAGGTTGGAACTTACCGGGGGTCTCTCCTTTTGCGGGGATGGGTTATCCCAATTCCCGGGCCCAGAGGCTTCCTAGCGTGTCCGAGAGTTGGAAGGGGCGTCCTGCACAGGCATCTTCCATGGTCCCTGTGTAGCTGGGTGAGATTTAGAAGGGGTCGTGCCCTTTGTACAGCATCCTGGAACACTTGCCGCCTTGTGATTATTGACCCCGAAATCAAAATACGTCCGCACCAGCCGCAGCCATCTTGGATCCCCCGTCCTTTTAATTTTTTAAACTCTAGTTTCTTCAGTCTTTTATGACTTTTTAATACAGATTTCCAGGATCCTCTCCAAACTCTGCTCTCAAAAACCTAGGAACTCACACTCATACAGACAATCTCTGTGCCATGGAGCTACCTCCCAACCCAATTTCAATTCTTATTTCAGTGGTGGGTTTTCTTTTACACCAGATTCAAATTCCTTCACCAAGACAATGTCTTATGCAAGGATGGGAAAAAGTATTTAAATGGAAGGATGGGGAAGAGTATTAAATGGAAGAAAATAGATTTAACCCAATTTTTAAAAATACTAATAAAAGAAAGAGAAAGAAAACAAATAGAAGACTTCCATCTTTTAAGCTCATGGTTCTATAGAGAGAGGTACTCTCCTGTAGATTTTGTATACCTGCTTTTCTATTCCTGTGTTTTCCAGAGAAAGACAATTTTTAGGTTCTCGTGAGAAGTGTTGAATACAAACAAATCTATGGCTTTTTGTGTAAGCTCATATTTCTTTATAATCATTTGTTTTGATGAGTTCTTGTCATTAACTTATTCAACAAACACTCTTTGTGTTTCTACTGTATGCTACAGTCCAAGCTAACAACAATCTCTTATCCACCAAGTGGATCTGGACAAACATCACCTTTAAGTCATTGTAAGCCTTGAAAGATTGAAAATTTCCCATCTTCCAGGTAAGTCAGGTACACTTTATTAAATGGGCATTCATACTCAGATCATAATCCTTGAGTAACTGGTTTCTAGTATTAAAAAACATGAAAAAGAGCCAGTGCTCCTTACAGTATATCTGACATGTGTGAGACAACTCCCAGTTTGCAAAGATAAGGCAGAGCTGTTGAGATGGCTCAGCAGGCTCTTGTTGAAGATCCACCATTCATTTGGAATTCTTTTCCCTCATTTATGTCCATAATTAGAAGCTTTGGTCTTTTCGTGGTGTCCCACACTTCCTGGGCTCTCCATTCTTTTGATTTTATTTTTTCATGTTCTTTGCTTCTATTGGCCCGATCCCCTCTACTTTATCCTCTGTTCCTGGTTTTTCCTTATTGAGCTCTGCTTTCAAGTCCTGTGTCATTTCTGCCAGCCTTTATGTCTGTGCTTTCTTGGGCATCACATAGGCATTCATTCTCTTTACCTCCTTTCTCTTTAAGTTCATTGAGCTTTGTTTCTTTGTGTCTTCTTTAAACTCCTTGAGTTCTTAGACAAAGTTTATGATTGTTCTTTTAAAATTCTGTGTCTTGGGGTTCATTTAGGTAATTATCATTGCTAAACATTTCTAAATTGTAGAATAGTCACTGGCTTGGCTTTTCATATTGTCTGTGTTTTTGTGATGATCTGGGCATGGAGACTACTTTTGTTAGTTCAGTGTCTGCTACAGACAGAGTAAGTTTGGGCAGAAGAGAGCTTGTGGGCAGGTGGGGTCTAGAGGTTGGAAATAGCTTAGGTGGGATGGAGTCAGGTGGACACTGGAGACCAGGTGGATGTGCACCCTTTTCTAACACTGCAATGTGGATGGAGCTATGGGAGGCTACCTGGAAGGAAGGGTCTGCAGACCCACCAGGCTAGATCCTGGAGAAGGATGAGCAGGATCCAGTTGGGTGGAGAGGCTGGTTGTTGAGATGGCTCAGTAGGTTAAGAGATAAAAGCAAGGGCTTTCAAACCTAAAAACCTGAGTTCAGTACTCAGAACCTACATGCTAGAAGGACAGGACTGACTTCGCAGAGTTTTCTTTGATATTTGCCCATGTATCATTGCATATGTATGTGCAAACTCATTACCCCCCATACCACACACAAAGACACCCACACAAATACCATGTGTATGCCCAAACTCATAACCCCCATACCACACACACATACACATAACATATGGATATTCAAAGAGTTTTGTTGTTTTTTAAAATTTATTTATTTTTTTTATTTTATTTTTTAAAGAAAAGAGTTACTTCCCTTAATCAGTTAAGGGAAGACATGGCTGTGGCATCACTAGCCACTATAACTAAAATGAGTGTGTATTACGCTTCTCATAAAAGCCCATTCACACATGGTAAACACTAATTAGATAACTATCTGCCAGTGCTCCCTCACAATCTCATCTGCTGTATTAACAGGATGAACATTTGTCATTTGTTTAAACTGTTTCTACCTGTTGTTCCAGCATGATTGTTAATTGCAGCCCTTTCCCCCTCTACAGAACCTTGGCTTGGACAATAAATTATATGGTCAATTCAAGTATTAGGGTCTCTGTGATGAATGATCAAGGCACCATTCCTATTTATTGGTATTACCTTGTCACAAGCTGTGAAAACACTTTCCTTTTTGATTGTTTCTTCCTGACTTGTCACAAAGACCTTCACATAAAATCACTCTCTCCCATTAAAGTAATTATTGGGACTTTTCAGTAATGACCACTTGTTTTAGCTTTCCTCTTGAGACTCCAAACACCAAATGCAGAGATTGCTTTTGCTGGGTCAAGATCAAATTCTTCAGAGACACTAGCCTTGTACAGGGAAAATATTGTCTCTATAATTCACAAAAATCTGACAGTCATTTCTGCACAGAAACATTATTTTGTTGAAAAAGGTTGAGATTTTCTGTTGACTTGCTTCTCTGAGATCCCTCCACCCCAAAACCCAGAGATTTTTTTTCTCCAAGATATTTTCCTTCCTTTGAGATTTCTTCTTTTCCTCCTTCCTTTTCTTTTACCGATCTTTAGCTCAGAGAATGGAAAATCCAATGCAGTGTACATGGCTTCAATGAGTCTTATGTATTCTGGACTGAGATTCTCAGTGTTTCTGGAATTGCTCTTCGAGTATGAGTAACTGGGAAGAGAATCTGGGTGGCCTCCTGGCATTCTCAAGGGTAATCTCAGTTAAAACTAGTTAATCTCTTTCATTTGCAAGAAAAGATGCTCTCAAGTGGCTGAGCAGACCAAGGGTGCTGGAGCTGCAGGTTTCTGTAGCTCCCTTCTTGGCTGATGAAAGAGCGGCATGGATACTGATTTATTATTACATCTTGGAAAGTAAATCACAATTTTTCTTCATCAAAGCTTTGTTCTTACAGAACTAAACGTAAAAGAAAAAAATTAATGTAAAAAGTTTTTCAAGATGTGGAATTATAGAGACAAAACAAGTTGTGAAAGACAAAAGCCTAGTTTCTCCACCCCAGGGCATGGGATGGGTAGGGGATTGATTGTTTTTATTGTTAATTGTTTTTTTGTTTTGTAATTCACTGGTAAGCTATGGAAATTTCTGCTGTTTTTTGTCTTGGCAAAAATAGTTTCTATGAGAATAAGTAATTTTTTTAAAACTTAGGATAAAAGATATGGAATGACTTTACTGTTTTGTTTGTACTTTGAAAAATTAAATTGAGTGAGACAAAGTGTCTAAACTATTTTTCTTTTCTTGTTTTTTGTTTATCTACACAAACCTACTTAAAATTGTTATTATGTGCAGGGCTAATGCCATCATCAAACACTGATGAACCTTGAAATATTAATGATACTACCTTGGTAACCATCTAAATAAATTCCATGCTCTTGTCAAAATGTAGAAAGAGGCAGTAAAAAATTGGAGTCCAAAATCCCTACTTAATTCAAGGACCTGGGTTGGACAGCTCAAGGAAATGTCCAATAGTCATCTCTTTCTCTGTTTCAGGGACCACTTCTACTCTCTTCTGTGCCTGGCCTCCTTAGAAAACCCAAAACAAACCCCACAGACATCCTTTTTACAGTCACACAGAAAAATTCTTTGCTGACTTTTTAGGCCCTGTTTATGAAAATTGTCCTGGGCGAGTGTCCCCAGAGTGTCACAGCCCCTGAGTGAATAGGGACATTCCATGACTTGGATGCAGTGGCATCAGGTGGTTTGAGGGAGTGGCCTGTCATCTTCTGGGAAAGCAATTCCACTGGGATCATGTTAGTGTTCCACATGTTATTTAGTGTTGTGCACTAAAAACACCTACATGTGTCCTAGAGAATAAAGACCTTCATAAGGGAGGCAAACATTTAGCTAGATCAAAAAAGAAACAAAAACTGATTTCAAAAATTTTGACCTATTTTTAACTATGGGTGTGAACTACTTAGAATGTACTCTATCTTCCTTGACAAGGTGAGTGTGAATAGCCCTGTGCCTGTCTCTTCAATCCTCAAGAGATCTACTCACTGTCTTCTAGTCAACAAGATGACAAAGTTTTATTGCTATGCCAAATCCAAGGCTTGGGTGTCAGAATTGAGAAATCTGGGGCATGAACATTTGCCTAAAGAACTCTGGGGTTCTTCTATTTTGTTTTGTGAATGGTTTACAGAGAAGCTTAGAGGCTGTCATAGAAAAATGCAAATCTTTAAAATGAGACAGGGACTTGGTAGGAAAAGGGGCCAGAGAGGGTGAGTTTGTACACTTTGCTAGAAGGTCTACCTCTAGCAAGGCTGACTTAGGAAGGCCCAGGAATGATCCTTGTTTTGCAAAGGCTCTTCTTTCTTTATATACACCCCTGCCCCCAACCAGACCCATAATTCCATTATCTGGCTATCCAAAGCCCATGTACTTTGTTATCTCAACAGGATGAACATGCTTTGATTTCGTCTGCTTCTCATACAGAGTGTACTTCCTACCATATCCAGCATGCATCCTGCCTCCTTTCCCATTGATACTCGCTTCTGTTTTCCAAAAGAACAGAAATGTATCTGATAATCTAGTCAGGATTCCAGCAGAAGAAGTACAGACAGTTTAATGTACTGTGTCTCCAAAAAAGGAAGGGTGAAGACAGGGGCTATTCTTCTTGGATAACTCAAGAGCAACAGAACTTTGGCTCAAAGATGTGAATTTTCAGTTGGCTGTAATCCCAGCTGCTTATTATGTTGAGATATAAGGCTTGTTAAGTTCAAGGACTGCCTGGGCTACATACTGAGTTCAAGCCCAGCCTGGGCAACTTCCAAAGACTGCCTCAAATTTTTTAAAAATGAAGAAGGCGTATGAATGGAACTCATTGGTAAGGCATTTTCCAACCATGCTCTAGGTCCCTGATTACCAAGAAAGAAAGAAAGAAAGAAAGAAAGAAAGAAAGAAAGAAAGAAAGAAAGAAAGAAAGGGAGGGGGGTGAAATTTCAGGAGCGGTGGAGTAAATTTTGGGGAACAAGGACACAGTGTGAAGCACTCGTGAATTTAGGTCTATAGACTACCTGCTGTGGGTAGGAAGAGCCAGGGCCAGGAGAGCACAGTATCTGTTTAGTTCAGCCAGCTCTCATCACAGCAGAGGGAGGAGGTGCTGTCAGGGAGCAAACAGCCCTAGAATGTGCCAGACTTATCTGTCAACAGGAAGACCAAGGGGTTGGCACTGAGAAAAGTACTGGGCACCCCTCCCACAGGCACACACCCTCACCCACAGGCACTCCCATCCTCACCCATTGGTTTGCCCACAGGGTGATTCCTCAAAGATCAGAGTTAGACTATGTAATCCCATGACCATGTTCCCCCCACCCCACCCCTTCCCTTCCTCGACATCTCTTTGGAAACGAGGATATATGGTGTTTCTGGATATGATGATTTAAGGAAAGGAACTTTTTGTTGAAATACCCACACTAGTTCTGATTTGACAATGTGTTTCATTTTTCTCTATTAATCCAAGATTTTCTGAATATTATAATAGCATAGACAGAACATATTCACTGAGATATTTTCAAGGCAGGGTTCTGGTTTAACATGAAAGATTTCCCCTGTGACTTTTATGGATTCTCAGTGAGAACCACTGGCATTGTTGGTGGGTCTCACTAGTTATGTGGTTTCTATATGTCAACACGTGTCTCTTACGTGTGTAAATGTATTCAAGTCATATACTTTCCAGCACTGGCCTAAGGATGGACACAAACCATACACCTTATGGGTTGCTGCTTTCCCTTTAATAACTGTCTCCCTGCTGAAGCAAGGGCTCTGCTGCTCCTCTAACTATTAACTGATAAAGTTAGAGGCCCTCAGAGATGCCACATTGGCCATATGCTCTCAGAAAAAGTACAAGGACCTGGGTTTGGGTCCCTAGCATCCCCTTCAAAAGCAGGGTGTGGGCGGGGCAGTGGTGCCATTCACACGCCTTTAATTTTTTATTTAATTTCTTGAGACAAGGTTGTCTTGGACTCGATTTTTAGACCAGGCTGGCCTTGAACTCACAGAAATTCACCTGCCTCTGCCTTCCAAGTGCTGGGATTAAAGGAGTACACCACCACACTGGCCTGTTGCCTGCCTTTAATCCCAGCATTCAGGAGATAGAGGCTGGATGATCTCTGAGTTAGAAGCCAGCCTGGTCTACAAATCAAGTCCCAGGACAGCCAGGGTACATGGAGAAACCCTGTTTCAAAAGTTAAGACAAACAAACAAAAACTGAGTATGGTAGCCCATGTTTAAAACAGTGCTAGGAACTTGTTAGCTAGCAAGCATAGCAGACTTGGTAAGTTCCAGGTTTACTGGGAGTCCTCCCTTGAGAAATAAGGTGGCCAGTAATTGCATAAGATGCCTGGTGTCGACCTCTGACCTCCACACACAAATACAGACACACCCAAATACATTAAAAAAATCTGTAACCCAAACTAATTAGAGTCATAGTAAATCTTCACTTTTAAGAACTGTACTGAGTCTAGACACAGGGAGTTTTCTGAGAAACCAACATCACGGAAAAAGAAATCATACCTCTTTCATTAGTGAAAGAGTAAGCGAGTCATTTCACGTACTCCCCTAAATGGTAATGTTGACCAGAACATGAAGAAATGCCATTAAATAGGAATTTCCCTTACAGTGTGGTGCAGATCTATGTATGAGCTCCCATCAAGCTTGTTCTTCCTTTGCTTGGGAACTACAGTATCAACCTGCCAAGAGATATTACAGTGATGTACAATGCTGCGGTCATACCAAATTCCCAGAGCTCTCTCCAAACCTATGTAAGAGAAAATGTTTATGTGAAGACAGTCAATGATGACAGCAATTATAAATTATGGTCCAGACTAGTCCCCCAGGAAAGGGAACGACTGGAGATATGTGTATATATGTATAATATATGTATATGTACATATATGTGTATATATATATATATATGCACACACACAGAGATATATAATCCCATATACTCTTTTATGTCTCTGGATAAAAGCAGCAGCTTTTCATTACTGACTCTGTCCCAAGTCTTGTCCTTAACCATACTGGCTTTAATCTTATTTGAGCCTTCTTTGGTTAAAATAATAGAAACTATTATGCCTCATGCCCTTATTACACAGGTATATATGCATTGGAAATGTATGGTAAAAAACAGTGCCTAGAACAGGTGAGTTTCAAATCCCCTCCCTCCCCCAGATCCCAGTGACTGAGTCAAGAACACACTGATGCAGTGTTCAGTTTTTCACTTGTGCCCACTGTTGATGTTTCCCACGGTGACAGTGTGTTTCCATGTGTGTGTAGCCCACACTTGATGGTTTTGTTCAATATTTTTTTTTCTGTTTTTCTATCATTTTTTCTATCTGGGTAGAAAAACAGGCCCACGTGGAAGTTCTCTCACTGTTGAATCTCTTTTTCAGTAAAATTGAATGGAGGTTCTTATTTCCCAGGATATCTCCCCCAAAACTTTTGAAATATACCAACTTTTAAACTGTGTCTGAGGGCCATTTTCTCAGGAGATGTAAAGACTAAAGTCATTTTAGGTATCTCCCATCCTGCTCTTTCTCTGTCTTTTGTTTTGCTTTACTTTTGTGTGTGTGTGTGTGTGTGTGTGGCTTAGAGCCTTTATAGCTTCTGCAGATCTTTGCCTGGGCCTGAGTTCAGGCTCCCTGACACTGTTCCTCTATGTTGCTCAGAGAGTCAACTTAAAATATACAATCCCCAGACGGGAATGATTTAGCAGAATTAAAAACAGACAAGGGGCAGCAAAGGCGGGAGGTGTCAAATGTTTTCTGTGCCCACTGTCAGTTTGATGTGGTAGCCTTGCTCCTACCTAGCCCTCCGTCACGCTGCCCACTACCCAAAGCTAAAAGAGCTGAAATGGTAACAGAATACATATGGACAGAGATGTGTAGGCTCTTCTGTCTCCATTCTAGCCCACCACACAGAGTTTTAATTGTGGCTTGTTTCAACTTAATTTTGCTTCACCCTCAGGATGAAAGACACTAGTTTCAGTGTGTCTCAAGAGGTACCATAAAATATGTAAGTACTTGCAAGAATCTTCTTAGCCTCTTCCAAAGAAAATCAGTATTTCTGATCACTTACTTGTTTTTGGAATAAACTTTTCCCAAACAAAACCATGTCATATTGGTGAGCTGATACTAATGTTTCCAGCCTTATAGTCCATACACGTATTTATTTTTTACATACCCATGTAATTAAAATCTCATTTATGGCTAGAAGCAAATCTAGTAAAAATTGCAAAGAAGTTACATGTAGGGAAGCAATGTCACATAAAAGATCCCTTTTTTTCTTTTCTTTCTTTTTTTTTTTTTTTAGTCTGCCTTGGGTGAGATATGGAGTAGGGAAATTCAGGAGTACTGGGACAATTAAGTACAAAAAGAGAATTTGTGTTCTTCATCCCAGATCTTGAGTCAGCATCATTCTGTACAGCCCACCCCATCATCATTAGGCTCACAGTGGGATGAGGTGGAAGGATGCAGAAATGGTTAGTGAGAGACCTGCAAAGACCACTATTTTCTTCTCCATCGATCCATTGCTTTTATCTCTTATGTTTATCTTAAAAGCCGTCATAGGCAAAGGGTGATACTGATTAGGCTATGATCCATAGCACACCTCTGAATACAGCTACAGCACGGACCCAGAACTGTTTTAGATGTAACTCACTTTTAACATGAGTGCCAATTTCTGAGCTCTAGTACAGATAAAACCTTCTGTATTCTTCCTGTTAGCACACTGTATGCTTTTCTGAAGGGTACAACACGGGTCTCAGTGGCACAGGAAAGATAAGCTGTCCTGTGTCATTCATTTTGTGCAAATAGTCTGTATTTACAATACCATGCCAGTCGTTTCTGACTACCACTTAGGGCAATTTGCTTAGCCTAGCAGAATGTCTTGGAAACTACTGGCAATGATTTAGCCTCCAAAATTGGAACACATTTAGTAGAGACAGAAAGCCTATGAACAAATAGTGGGCATGTGCCAGAGTAAATAAGTGTGGTTCATGAGCTGCGGTCAGAAATGTCTCTCAGTATGCAGGCAAAGCCTTTGCCAGCATCTGCCATAAAGCCATCACACAAAGCAGCTTTCCCCTCAGTAAGAAAGACTCAATGAAAGAAGGATCCCAGCCTCACAATCTCCTCTTGGGGCTGTCATCACAGGTCATGCCAAAGGAGACCTGGGCTGAGAGGACTTTTTCTCCAATGAGTCTTTCTTCCTCAGCCTGCCAAACTTCCATGAAAAAAAGAATGAGACTCCTGAGGGAATAGAAGGCTGTAAGGGTTGGTAGAGGAAAGGCTCTGTAGCTCTCAAAGCCCCTCCCAGGATTTCATAGTAAACCACAGAGTCCTTTTGCTTCGTCTCTTTTCCAAACCCAATCTCTGGTCCATACTGCTAACTCCTTCGAAGCACGTGGTGAGGCTATTATTACTGAGAGTGATAAGGAGTCAAGGATAATATTCCCTCATGAGGACTGAAGGAGACAAGATCTGCACAGTGTCCGCTTTCAGACTGTTTGCATTTCTTTTAGAACTTAACTCCTTATTCACACATTACCGATCGCCCTTGGACTAGAATAGTGTTTTCTCTGATGCAGAGTGCATGCTTACCTACTGAACACAGAGTTTGGCTGCATGGAATTTTCGACTTCTGTGTAGATTGTAGTTTCATGGTGGCCACTGAAAATCAAGAAGGTATCTCTGTTTTAAACAAGCGAAGGAACCATAAATCAATACCCAGCAAGATTCACTCATTGTGGAATTTTTTTTCCTACCTTGTTACGGCAGAGTCTCTTTTGTTTCTGCTGCTATACCCCTAAGCTAGCTGTCCCTTAAGCTTGAGTGTGAAATCTCCTATCTCTTTATCATATCTTGCTGTAAAAGTATTGAGATTACAGCTGCACAGCAACACATCTGGTTTTATGTTTTTCAACCTGAGTTCCAGGGATTGAACTTGGGTCGTCAAGTTCCTGAGGTTACCCACTGAGCATGACGACCACTTTGTTATATTTAAAAAGGTAGATAAGTGGCTGGAGAGATTGCTCAGTGCTTAGGGGTACTGGCTGTTGATCCAGAGGACCTGGGTTGGATTCTGAGTGCCCACAATGGCAGCTCACAAGCATCTGTAACTCCAGTTCCAAGGATTCTAATGCCCTCCCTCTGGCCTCCTCAGAATGCACAGTACACAGACATCACTCAGGCAAAACACTCACACATATAACATAATAATACAATAAAAGGTAAATGAAATGTCTTCTATTTTAAATAGCAAGAAAAGCTGTGACAGTTCTTCATGTCAAGAAACCTGAAGTTTAAAACAAACCCCAGAAGGTTGAAGTTGATGAAATGGAGATGAGTAACCCAATAATTCAAATACAGCATAATATACTGCACACTGTAAAAATGCTTAAAAGACAGCACCGCTTGCTTAGGGCCCAGTGCTAAGTAGGATATGTATCTCAGATGGTAGAACAACAGGCTTAAGACTTGGAAAAGTGAGTCATTTTCGACTACGATTTCTTGCCTATACAGGCAATCCTGGACAAAGTGCTTACCGGTCTAGCTTCCTGTCTTGTCAAGTGGAGATACTACTCTATTGTTTTTATAGTGTTAAGAGGATTAAATGTGAAAATACATGTAAGAGGGCACAAAGGGCTGCCCATAACACCATAAAAACGCTATTTTCATAATAAGTTTTACAGTCTTATTTGTTGTACAAGCCTATACAGTCAATAGGGTTTTATCATTATCTATCTGTGTGCCTATCCACCCATCCATCTATAGTCTATCAATCAACCAATCTATCTATCCTGTCTATCTATAATCTATCAATGTATCTGTCACCTATCTATTTTCTATATATCATTGATTCTTCTATTATATGTTTACCCATCCATGTGTCAAGCAGCAACGACACTGACCTAAAATGATGCTACATTCTGTTCTGTAATGCTACATTCTTCTTCTTCTTCTTCTCCTTCTCCTCCTCCTCCTCCTCCTCCTCCTCCTCCTCCTCTTCCTCCTCCTTCTTCTTCTATGAATTAATGCTAAGGAATAAAATAATCTATGTCAATATTTAAGTATAACAACTGAAGTCATTAGCCAGGTGTGGTGGCGCACGCCTTTAATTCCAGCACTTGGGAAGAAGAGGCCGACAGATCTCTGAGTTTGAGGCTAGCCTGGTCTAGAGAGTGAGTTCCAGGATAGCCAGGGCTACACAGAGAAATTCTGTCTCAAAAAAACAAAGCAAAACCTCCTCTCCTAAATAGAACTGAAGTGATGAAGAGAAAAGGAGAGATTGAAACAGGAACATGCAAGGAAATATATGCCTGCTATATGGATTTATCCCATTCAGGGTTTGAGGTTGGACTGAATAGTAAGTGAATGGTAGAGGAATGAGCACCAGGAACAAACTAAAACTTGCTTATAATGAACTCTGGGTGCTCTCATTTCACTTACAAATTTTTCTGATACCCAAGTCACTCCACAATTTCACCTCACAAAGAGGCAAATGCACTTCCTTCCATTCAGTTCAGGAGTCCCTTTAATTTTATCTAGACTTTGTTGCTGTGTCCTTTTGTGCTGGGTCTAGCTTATGGAATAATTTTGTCTGGCAAGCTTCTACAAGAGCCCTGCAATCACAAAGCTGTTTGTTTCCCTCTGGCAAACACACACACACACACACACACACACACACACACACACACACACAAGCATGTGCATGCACATTGATCAACTATAACTCCAGATGAAGTTTCTTAAAAAAAACGTTAAAATTTATGTATGTTTATATATATGTATGTATGTATGTATGTATGTATGTATGTATACATATTTTGTCTGGGCTTATCTGTCTGTCTGTCTGTCTTTTTGTGTTATGGTGTACAAAAGGAAGTCAGAAGATAACTTTGGGCATTGACTATCACCTTCTACCTCATTGAGTCAGGGTCTGTCCTGTTTCTGCTACTGTACTGAATGCTGCAGGCTAGCTGGCTGGGAGATTCCTATTGATTGTCTTGTGTCAGTTTCCTAATTTGCCAGAGAAAGACTGATGTTGCAGATGAATACCAATGCCTCTGGCATTTTCTTCATTTCACCATTTCTTCATGTGGTTCCAGGGGTTGAAATCTTGTCATTAGGCTTATTTGTGTAGAACTTGCACCTTAACCAGCTCAGCCATCTTCTCAGCCCCAGATGAAGCTTCTTCCCCTACATCTTTTTTTAAAAATTTTTTTCATTGCTTGAGTCTGCAATACTTAGTGTTTAGAATATTTTACTCTAATTTGGTGAAAAAAAAACAAAACAAAACAAAGCTCCATTAGGCTATTTCAGAGGCCTGAGGGGAGAATGAAGAATGGTGTAAATCAAATGGATCCACCTTTCTGACTTGTGATGTGGTCAGGATATCTGGATACTGTCAGGGCATTGCAACCCATATCCCAAAGTGACTTTGTTAGAGGAAAGGAGTTTACTTTTTTCCTCTTTGTAAACTTGTGAGATTTCCACATTAGAAAGCAATCACATCTTTCAAGGCAGAAATGATTGTGTTTGGCACCACAGCCTCTGCTGGAACGGCCTGTGCTTGTTTTCACTAAAGCAACATCAGCTTTCAAAATAAATCATCTGTAACAACATTCTACTCCCCAGATCATATAATCCTATTAACGCAGTTACATTTTTTTTTCCTCCCATTGTCCCTGGTCTGACAAGATCAGCTGAGTTTAAGTGTGGAGACAGAGGCCTTACAGGATTTGGCTGTGGTGAGGAGCGCTAACGTGTGGGAGCTCACTGCACCTTACACATTCTCATCTGGGTCTCATGTTACCTCATGTGCTTTTCGGTGACAGTTCCCCAGTGACTCAACAAGTCAAGCTACTCAAGAAATCGACCATGCTGGGACATAGGAAGCCTGGTAGGTTCTTGTGCCTATCACAGTGAATAAGACCTCTGTCAAGATTAAACCTACAGAGTCACTGACGGAGATTGTGTCCCAACTGGCTGCATGGAATCTTTACCCAAAGTAGAAAATAAATAACAAAACCTACGAAAACATTTTCTTATCATTTATGAGTTCCTGGGAGAGTCTGTTTTTCTCTTTGGTGATGAAAAGAAAAGAAAAAGACACATGTTTCAGTAACTAAATAGTATCTTTTTCTTCTTCCAGTAGAGAGAGTTTCTCAAAATTATTTAGGGAGTTTCCAATCCAAATGTCCTGTCAAGCTTTGTCTTTGTTCCTTGTAAATGGTCTGAGACAAGGTTGAACTTGGGTTTATCAATCAGTTGACTCATTAACAGTTCATGAGTGTAATGATCTTATCAAAATGATCAGCCAAAACAATTGTGGCACTTTTATAATCCTCCATATTAAGTGACAGATCCAAAGTGTTGTGAGCCAGCACCACATTCTGTGGTAGATAAGCTGTTCTGTTTGGGTAGAAGTGTACAGAAAACTGACCTGTGCTCCCCAGGCAGTCCTCACATCAGTCCTTGGGGAGAGCTTTGTCCATTAACAGCATCTTCTTGCACCTCATTGATGTCTAGGCTGAAGGGTAAATTCAAATTCATCCTTTTAAAAATTTTCCCTGAGTCTGAGTTTACAGGCTCCTGGCCTTTCAGTTGTTCTTACTCACCTAGTAAGTAACTCTTGCTATAGAGCTGAACCCTGCTTTTGAATTCTATTTCTGCCACCTTTTAGGCTAATACATTTGGCCAAGGTGTTCAACCTCATTAATATGAGATTTGTAAATATATTGACAAAGTCCAGCAAGATTACCCAGTTTAGACAAGCAAGGAAAAGACACTCACTTCCAAGCCTAATGATTTGAGTTGGATCCCTGGGACCCACTTGGAAAGAGAGAGCCCACTCTACAAAGTTGTCCTCTAACCTTATGCCCATCAAAGCAAGAGATTGCCCATCTCCATCTAAATAAACAAACAAATGTGATAAAGAAGTTCACCTGGTTTAAAAGATTATTGAGATGATCAGATACTAATTGTAAATTAAAAAATGTGGCTCCTGATTCACTCTTGGAATAACTTATGGGGCCACTATGCATGAAATAAATTCTACATAAATGCAGAGTGACAAATGGGAATAAATAATCTCATAATCTCAAGCCTCTGAAATCATTTCTATCACTTTTTAAAAAATTATAACAGGGCTGGAGAGGTGGCTCAGAGGTTAAGAGCACTGGCTGTTCTTCCCAAGGTCCTGAGTTCAATTCCCAGCAACCACATGGTGGCTCACAGCCATCTACATTGAGATCTGCCCGGGCATATATGTAGAGCAAATACTGTATACATAATAAATAAATAAAAATGTTTTAAAAAAAATTATAACAAAGGAGTAGTTAGAGGGTACTCAGTATTCACCATTTGCCTCCTTTCCAATCCCCAGACATGTACTGGCTTTGTGTTGCAGATGAAACAGGGTCAACAGCTGTTTGATTTTCACATCCACAGAAAAGCTGCAGTTTCCCTGGGAAGTGACTTCAGCATCTGAAGTAGTTTTAGATAAACAGGCAGCTATCACAGCACTTGAATGGCTGATAACTGGCATCAATAAGGTCCCATTATTTAAAATTTTATGGTCATTATTTCAATCTTGTTGGAAAACACAACTTTCATCAGAGAAAGCATATTGCTCTTTCTAGGAAAAGTTTGGAAGTTATGGAGATTGCAGGAAGGGTAAGCTGCACGTGTAAAACACCCTCTCATCGTGAGCTAGCCACATGAAAATGTGGAGATTTTGAATACTTTTTAGGAAATTAAGTGCTGCTTTCTTAGGATATAATATTTACATTTATACTTTTTTCAAACTAACACATAATTACATGTAAGGGGATGGTTACAACATCCCTTCTATGTCCATTTATAAACATGGTCTCACTTTTGTTCTTTCTCAAAGATAGAGAAATATTCATGTTTACTACCATGGTGTCTAGGTCTAAAACACTTGAAAATGTGAGAAATGGATTGTTTAATTGGAGATATGAGCAATCAGATATTTACCTTTATTTAACAGTGGTTAATTTTATATTGAACTTTTAAAATTTTGACAAATTATTTCCCATGGCAAATTAGGTCACTTAGAGTCCTCATTGGTTGTGCATTTCTCATGACTGATTGGGCTAGGTAAGTCAATTCCCATAAGTTGTTAGTGTATCTGAAAATGTCACTTCTGTCATTTACTGACACTTTCAATTAATACTGTGTTTTATAAACATTACCAACATTTGTTGGCACATATTTTATTTGCCAAAAATTTATTACTGTAAATCTATAACTCACTATTTAAAAAGTAAATTTGTAGAGTTCTACTGCCGACCACAATTTGGGTAGGTTTGAACAATTACTGAAACTAAGATTTAAATTGTTTGTACAGAGAGTCAGGGATGCGCAGCTAAAATGGGAGTGTCCTCAAACAAGTTCATCATTCCCATGTCGCGTTACCAACACGTATCACACAGTGATGAAGTCGTTTCGTACAAGGCTGTCTCCATGGCAGCCCCTGAGCTCTTTGGGATGGGGGTGGGAATCTGGCAGAAGCGAATGCATTAGCAGTAGTACCTTTCCTTATAGTAACAACATCTGAGAAGGCCACCTCCGTGGATGGAAAAGCCAGTATCAAGTTTCTCTGAACAGAGTTTTGAATGAATGAATGAATGAATGAATGAATGAATATTGCCAACAAAAATCTTGCAACTCAGGTCTTTTTTCCAGGGTTGTGACAGGAAGAGGGCTGTGCTTTTAATCTGGTAAAAAAGAACAAACACTCCAAGAATCACTAAATCCTCTGTTCCTCTTCAGAAGATTATAACTGGATACCTTCAGACAAAAGACAGAACCTAAACTCAGAGTTTATGAAGTTAATTCAACTCTGAGCTGGAGTGAGTAACGATCTTACTCCATTAACCTTCGGCAGACAACTGTGCTTGTATCATGGCCTGGAATCTTGCCCTTAAAACCCACAATTGCTGGATATTACATGATCACTGCCTGCTAACAATCACTCCCATGTGGTAGGATGACATTCTTTTCCTGCTTGTAATAGTGTGACAGTTTCCTTAGGGCACAGGTGCCATCCAAAGAAAGTCCTCTATCCTAGAGGAAGTTTTTTTTTTTTTTCCAGAGTTTTGCCAAGTGGCTACAACTGACTTTATTGTCTATATATCCCCACTAATGTTTTCTGGCCTGAGCCAGAATATCTAAAACAAAACCAGAATGGGAGATAAGGCTTTTAATACACTGTGAGAATGGTTAGGCTCAAGACACCCCCCCCCCCCAGAAAAAACCCAGAAAACAAAACAAAACAAAAAACCCAATAACCAAAAACCATATAATAAACCTTTCATTCATGAGAATGGCATGTTTTGATCAAGATCTCATTCTCTCTCTCTATCTCTCTCTCTATCTCTCTCTCTCTCTCTGATGATGGATGGGGACTGAGTTTAGCATCTTTCCTATGTTAATCACTTGGTGAACTAATACTCCAATCCCTAAGATGGGAGCCTCTTAATTTGACCATCTACACTCCTCAGATCCCAGAACCAGGCTGATAGTGATATATCAGCCTACAATATAATGCTTCTTATTCTTACTTGTTTTTGTCACTGTAGTGGCTTGGGTTCTTGGGTTCTAGATAATTGTATACAACCCTAAGTCTACTAGATTTGTGTTTAGTAGGTATATTAAAAACTTCACTGTACATATATTGCTGTGATTTTGAACCCAAAAGGCTCATAGTGTCATGTCAGGGAGCCTTTTGTTGATTCTCATTATATTTCCACAACGTAGCAACATTGTGATGTTAATTATAAATGTTAAGAATTAGTAGCAAAGAAAAGCTATATTGTCCATTATAGGTCAACCAAGGAAGGCATTTATTCAGACAGTTTTTATAGTAATTCCTAACATGTACTAAGTCATATGAGAATATAAAAGAGAAAAGAAATTTGATATAAGAGTATTTAAAGTTTATGTACTCTTCTTCTCTTTAACAATAACCATGCACCAAATACTTAGGGCTTACAGTAGGTAGGATAATACTAGGTGTTTTAGTTAGTGTAACGCTGGTTGTTGTCACAAGTGGATGGTAAAGCACAGGGGTGTTTACCAAGCAACAGAAATTTATTTCTTGCCTGCAAAATATTCTAAGCTATTTACAGTAAATGGGGAATGGAGATATCAGAATGGCCTCCATAACCCAGGGACATACATAGTCCTGTAGGTCCTGTACAATTCGGCATTTATCACCCATCACCGTGTTTGTCTCTGATGACTAGAAGAAAATAGAGTAGTGTATAAAGTTTGGGAGGTTTTACGAGCAGAGTCTGGAGTAAGACCCATCGCTTGTGTTCCCTACCCAGCAACTAGATTTTAGGTTCAGGACCCTGTGAGCTTGCCGAGCACGGCTCCGAAGTTATATCCCCCCTGAGCAGCCCATTTCGCTACCACTGTGCACCATGCGAAGGGAAGCACACGTTGCTGGAAATCGACAGTTGTCATTGTCATATGACTTCGGAAGTGTTTTTTCTTATTTCACACTTTCACCAGTCTTGTCCTCTGCTGCTGAGGTCACCAAAGTGGTGGCTTGATGTCAGAGAGGCCTGCACTGTGATGAAGAGCAGCAGCAGCAGCAGCAGCACACTCGGTGTCACGGTTTGCACATGGCTGCTCCTGAACCAATTTCAGCTCTTTACGTCTGAGTTTTCTCAGATTTAGCCTGTGCTAATTATTTGGTGCCTGGTCTATGTAACTGCGATTCAGAGTCAGCCCAGTGACTGATATTCCTAAGACATGATCGTCAACTCCCCAGGGGTTTGTATTCCTGGCTATATTGTGCTGTGGATCCTGTGTTATGTGTTGTGAATCAGTGAAACTCCTTAACAAACAACTGTCTCATAAAAAAAAAAAAAAGGAAAGTAAATACTCTTTTTATTGCTTATTGCTGAATGGTCTTTTAGGAGCTAAGAGATAATTCTTCATTTTGAGAAATGACTATTTCTTACTTCTACCTCTGTTTTATCCTTTCTTCCAATATATCTTTAGAGGCAAGAAGATATCTTGAATTATAGATTCTGCTTTGATTGTAATCAAGTCTAAAAAGAGGTGTTGGTAGACTGCTGGTCGGTTAGGTAAGTGCATTGTGAAGAAAAGATGTACTGATTTCTGCTGTAAATGACCATTATTAACATATAATTAACATCTAGCACTTGTTAGATGTTAGCATAAAATACTTGTGATGCTTGATTTTATGAAATATCAATTTTCCTGAGCCCTGCTCATATTAAAACATTATTGTGGATCAAAACATATTGTTGAATGTCTGTAAAGGTCCTGCTAGATGAAGTTACCATCAGAATCTCAGAAAGATGGACTGACCTCCTCAAGGCAGATACCATCCAACCTACTGAAGGTCTGAACAGAACAAAAGGTGGAGTGGACAGAGTTTACTTCTTTTTTTCCTGCCTTGCTTCCTGAGTTGGGAGAGCTCATGCTTGGGTCTTGGAGCATTAACTACCCTGCTTTTTAAGCCTTCAGATCTTGACTGAATTAATCATTACCCCCTGCTTTCCTGGGTGTCCAGCTTCTACAAACAAAAGAGCCTTCATAATTACATGAGGTAAGTCTTCATAATAAATGTTTTTCTCTCTCTCATTGTATTTGCCATACTTATTTAATTAGCTTAATACACACATGCATATATATGCACATATTTTTGTATGCATTGTGTGTGTGTGTGTTTTGTAGAGACCCCAACTGACGCTTGAACAAAAATGTTGAAGTTTTAATCCTTGGCAACATACAAAAACAAGATAAATAAGAGCTGAGCTTTCTGTAGACATCTTTTCACTTAATCACCATGATCAACTTTGTTGTTTTGCTGTTTTGTTGTTTGTATATTATTGCTGTTTTATGCAAGATGAAATGCAGAAGGGGTCAGGAACATTCCTATACAGTGCCAGTAGTAGGTGACAGTGCTATGAACGGACAATGTGTGTGTGACTTCAGGTCTGAGTTCATCACCATTTAAGTGTCTTGCCATGGAGTACATCTTCAAAGTTCCAATTTTCTGTGTAACCTCCACATATTGGAAAAGAAAATTCTCCATGTTCCACTCGTACTCTTGGCAAATGAATGCTACAATAAATAACACTAGGCACATCAAGATAATATATTTTGGATTGCCTTGTTCCTCCCATCAAATTATATGTGCTGAAGAAGGAACAGGCTTCTTAGACTCCTGAGCACATTTCCCACCATTTGAGCCAAGATTTACAGCTTCAACCACAGCCCTTGACAGCATCGCTTAATACAAAGATTTAAATCCACCTACAGCTTTATACTCAAAAACAGATTACACCACCCTGCAAAAGCAAAACAGTATGAGAAAAGTGATAATGTAACTGTTCCTTGGTGTGCATTGATTCAGCATGAGCCTTTTGATCTCCTTACACTAGTTAATTTGGAATGGGATGGGTAACTAGAGTTAAGTTAAATTGGTACTTCTTTTTTTTTTTTTTGGTTTTTTTCGAGACAGGGTTTCTCTGTGTTAAATTGGTACTTCTGACAGAAGGTTGAGAGTCTACGTGGGAAGAATAAATGGTGCATGCTAGCCATAATAAAAATTTAAGTCTATTTTAAGGTTATTGTCAGTTAGATATCCTAATATCTAGCTGAAGTCAGATAGCTGTGGCACTGTGCATGATTTTGGGTAGTTTTCAAATAATTGCAGGTAATAATAGTGCCAACCTCCTTCAGTTATTGTGAAAATTAAATCACACTATGTATACTAAGTAATGATCCAGCAGCAGTAGGTGCTTGCCTTTCCTTGGGTGTGTGCAGTATGCAGGCGTGTGAGGTGGGGGATGGGGAAGAAACAGAGGGAGACAGAAAGATAGAACTTCATATCTCCTTTTATAATCTCTACCTTTATTTACTTCTCATAGTTCCTGTCTCCAAACATAGCTTGGAGTGTCAACAGATGAATTTTATGGAGTTGTAATTAAATATTCTCAAAGACAGTGTGATATTTTTTATTTTCATGGTTTTATTATATATGCACTCATTCAACACACAGTTCTATCTTGGATTTGATATGCAGTGAATATTTCAAAGTCAAGCCCAACTTAAGCTTTTTGAGGGTATGTCCCAAACAAGAGAAGCTTAGGTTTTTTTTTTTTTTGTTTTTTTGGTTTTTTTTTGGTTTTTTGAGACAGGGTTTCTCTGAATATCTCTGGCTGTCCTGGACTCGCTTTGTAGACCAGGCTGGCCTCGAACTCACAAAGATCCGCCTGCCTCTGCCTCCCAAGTGCTGGGATTAAAGGCGTGCACCACCACCGCCCGGCTGGAGAAGCTTAGGTTTTGAACAGCATTACTGTCAGAGTGAGACACTGACTTCATTTCCCATGGCACCATGCTGGTACACATTTGGATGGGAGGAGGGAGCTTCTTTCAGAGAGTATTGGAAGTTGAAGTAATTTAACTCCTGAAAATATTGGCTTACTGGGATGGATATTTTGAGCCATCTTGCATGATTAAGGCTTTTGTGAAAAAACTAACACTTTTTCTTTTCTGTTCACCATTTTCCCTCTGATTAAAACTTATCTAGGATTGTGAGTACCCATTAAGGCTGAATTGGAAATCTGAAGTCAATGCTCAGTTGAATGCAACTCCCCCTGCCCCCATTTTGTAAGCTGTAATCTACTTTCCTCTTCTTCCCTTTCCAAGCATCTGACAGGTGGTGCGAGTCCCTATCTTGGGGAATTAAGTATCCTTTCTATAGTTCACTTCCTACATTATTCATTTGATTCTGACATTTGGGGGTCATTTTGCTGACCACCAAAGACTGACAACACAGAACAACTATTAGTGGGCCATGAGGCTTTGGCTTCTCAGAAGAAGCAGTTTGGAAAAAAAGGTCTCAATCTTGGAAGAGTTTTTGCTCAAAGCTTAGAAATAACAGGCTGCCTGTGAGTTTGGGGGTGGGTGGGGTGGGGCAGAATCTGTACTGTGGGACAGAGCCACCTGCATCTCCCTGTCGAATAATTTGGAGTGCTTTCCCCCACTTCTTCTTTTGGCAGGACATTAGTCATGATAATAGAGATCTGGTATTTACCAGATCTGTTTAGACAAATAATCTGGAAGCGACAGGAGGAAATCTGCAATAACTTACAATCAGCTCTTAATTTGGAACTGTTTAGATTTCTCACAGTATGCCTGAAATGAGTAATGTTTATACGAAGTTCAAGACTTCCACAAGCAACTCTGCCCTCCCGTGTGTGACAGCCTGTGGCTGGCATGCTGTAACACGGGCCTGATGTTTCACATCATGGAAGAAGTTCTGCATCTGTGCAGTAGGTATTCAGCTGTGTAGAGGGTTTATGGGGAAAGGATCATGTAGAGGAAAAGGACTGCTCTCTCCATAGCTAGCATTTCCATCATATGAACTTTAAGATGAGTAGATCCAGATCTATACAGTGAATTTGGGGCAACAGATGGGTAAAGAGCCTGATCTAACAGTAAGATAATGTAACCTCAATGAGCATCAACGCCCTACAATGATGCACAACAGGACCATGGAACTTGCTCTGACAACCACAGGCTGCAGGGGAAAAAAGGAACTTCAGCTAGGCCTTTTCATTCATCAAAAACATTTATGGAATACATTCAAAGTGCCACACAGTGGTGAGGATAGTCATGAAGAAGAGAATTTAAAAGAGCTTGTGCTGACATTGGAAGGGGGTGTTGAACAACCAGAAAAATAAAATAGATTAGAAAAAGGACAACGAGAGAAACTAAACATTTATGGAATAAAAAAGAGAGGTAGGCAATGCTTGAGACAATGTAGACAGAAAGGGCCTCCATTATGAGATAACCTTTTACCTCTTATGGATGACAGGAAAAATCCCCCTAAAGGACACTTGAAAGAAGAATCATACTTATTAGAGATCCCCATATGAAGGGCAAGGGTGCTGAAGCCATAGGTGACTGATTATGACTTGGAGTTGCAAGAGATTCCTCTTAATTACTGATGTTCTGGGAATGAATAGAGAGGTGTGGTTTTATCTTCTCTCTCTCTCTCTCTCTCTCTCTCTCTCTCTCTCTCTCGTTTCTTTCTTATTTTTTGAGGCAGAATCTCACTATGTTCCTCTAGCTGTCCTGGAAATAGACCAGGCTACTCTGGTCTGGTCTACAACTCACAGAGATTCCCCCTGCTTCTGCCTCCTAAGGCATACTAACATCATGATGTTAAGGTACTGGTATACTTCATACTTCTTGCCAGAAACAGGCTAAGCAATATGCTCAGAACTTCCTAATGTACAAGGAGAAACAGAAAAGGATTGTGACTTTCACTGATTAAAGACAGGAACACCGTTCAATTTTGCTTTTCTTAAGAGTTTTTGCTTTTCTCATCTCAGAAGAAGAGGAAGTGATTTATAATGCTTACTTATCATGAACATACGAAATGAGTGTTTTTTTAATGAGTGGTTTAAAAAGATGGTTAATGTCTCTGTCTTTTTCAATTCCATCTCTGTCCCTCTCTCTCTCTCTCTCTCTCTCTCTCTCTCTCTCTCTTTCTCTCTCTCTCTCGCGGTATGTGTGTGTTTCATACACATACATGCTTGTGTAAGTAGCAGCCTTGGGTCTGTGAAATCTGACTTGGGCCCCAACTTCCTTTCCCTTGCCTCCTGCCATTCACTCATGTGTCAGTTGAGATGTGCCAGAACCCCTCTCTAACCATTCCCAGGTCTGTGCTCGGGGCTATGGTGTCAGGGCCAAG
Source organism: Lophiomys imhausi (assembly GCA_907164525.1). Taxonomy (NCBI): domain Eukaryota; kingdom Metazoa; phylum Chordata; class Mammalia; order Rodentia; family Muridae; genus Lophiomys; species Lophiomys imhausi. The sequence goes on along the minus strand of CAJQZJ010000348.1, from coordinate 243,622 downwards.
TTTTCCATTGGCTATCCTACTGGAAGCCCTTTCTGTCGCTGCTCTGTGAAAGTATGACTTTGTTTTAGGATATCTGCCTCCCATTCCTTAGAAGCCATTGTAAAGGGCTTTCATCATAGCTCTCTGAACTGGCCCACCCAAAAAGGCCCTGGATCAGTGGAAACCCTGCCCCTAAATGGAGAGTGGTGTATTATTTCAGATAGGTCATTAACCGAAAGACTCTGAAATTCCCCTTACAGTGCTATCTTGGGCAGAATGTCACTCTAGTCTGTGTTTATTTGTAAACAGTCCTAGGCTCTGAAGTAAAAGAAAGCTTGTACCCAGTAGACTGGGGGTTCAGGCCCACATACCCTTCAAGGCCTCTTGGGAAAGATCTTCCTATGCTTTCAGGAATGGACCACAATTACTACTTTTGGACTAGTTGCTTTTGGACTGCCTTCCCACAAGTCATTGTGTGTCTCAGGAATGGACTTCTTTTGCTGTTTAGGTTTTTTTTTTCCTAGCAAAAGAAAAGCAAATAAGTAAATAAATGGATGGATAAATGGAATGACAGTTATAAGAAGCAATTCTTTTCTGATAAAATCTTTTAAAAATAAGCCATAAAAACTTGAAGAAACAAACTGACTGATCACTTTAATTCATGCAAAGGAGACATGCTAATGTTATCAAGATACTAGCTATAAACATAAGGATAAACATTCTAATTAATATTCAAGAGGATAAATATACACCAAATTCCAGCTGTGAACCACCTGAAAATGTAACTAAATTATGTACTTTCAGTATTTTCAAGAAGGTGATCTTTCATATCACTGTGCTCAGCAACATAAAATACTTTTTGTGAACATTAAATTTATAAGGCCATGATTATACCTCTGCAAATATTTACATCTCCCATTACCTTATAAAAATTTCATGTTTGATAAATCACAGTCATTTGGTCTACTGTTTATCTGTCCTTCCTTTGAGGAGACTCACGTATGTGGGGTTGTTAACACAACTTGGGATTGTTGACTTTTCAATGAGATTCAGAGAAGTGTGTGTGACTCACCTCAGCAATCACCTAGGTTAGGAACAGAATTGGGCCAAATTTGAAATGTCCCGCTCTATGGGGCACCAAGCATTGGTCAAGGAGGAGCTGAAAAGCCAGGAGTGTGCAGCAGCTCTGTGATGAGAGGTGAATGGGCAAGTGACCAAAGCTGTGAACTTGTTGCCCTTCAGCTATGTATTGTCCATTATGGTTTCTTCTAGGAACACTCATGCACCCAGTATTTAATAGCATATACTTGCTTTGTTCATCACTGACAGATTATGGGATTACCTGGGATTAAAAAAAAGGGGAAGGTCATCAGATCAGCTGACACCAGGTCCAATTTAGGCTTTAAAACTATAACAACTTCTAGCTTTTAAACAAGCCTATCAGCAACTTTTTCTTTTTAAAGGGTAAAGCCATCTTTTCAAGGGCTTCTAGGAGTTGGAAAGCAATGAACTTGTTGCCTTAAGACTTAAGACTCCACAGTAAGTAGATTCCCAAGTTTCAGCTTCCTGTAGTATTGTAGGTAATAATATCTTCTTTTGATGTTTGTTCAGATAAACTAATAAAACTCACAATACTATCCAGAATCTACTGAACTCTCAATAAAAGAGTACAGGATAACTATACTACAACCAATGCACCAAAAGGAACATGAACATAGACTTTGCTACCTGTGTATGAGACACTTTGCCCTAGTGGTGCTAGTAGGCCCCCAGTGTATGAGGAGGCTCTTGGCCCTCATATGAATGCTGAATTGGGGCAGGGGACTGTTATGTAGGGACACTCCACTGCAGATGAGTGGGATGGAAGGGATAAGGGGTAGAGGGTGGGAGGGTGGGACTGGGAGGGGTGGAAAGAGGACACTGTGATGGAGATTAACCTGAAGTAATGAATAAATATTTTTTAAAAAGTAGGCGACTATTTCTAACCAGAAGTTATTTAATGCTTTTCATTCCTTCCTTCCTGTTTTGTATAGAAGCTAAACTTGGTCCTATGTTATTTGTTTCAGATCATTCTATAACTAGATAAATAATATATTTATCCATTCACCCAGGTAATAAATGTTTATTGGATACCTATTACATTTATTTTGTACCAGAAACAGACTCATCTGTGATGGCTACTCCAACAATAAAGCCAGATAAGGTCATTGCTCACATAGTCTGTGATTATGTAAAAGAGTAAAGGAAACAATAAACTAAGATAGGCAAAATGTGAAGTATCCAGTAATAATAAATGATTTGAGAGGCAAAGAGAAGAGGACAAAGACCACTTGAAAGAGATGAGAGTTGTATCTGAGTGTTTGGTTAGAGAAAGGTACAGGAAGGAGTGGGGCAACTGGTGACCTAGGATAGAGGATTCAAGGTCAAGACTACAGTAACAGCAAATGTCTTGAGGTGGGAAGGATCTTTGAGTTTCAAGAAAATCAAGATAATTCAAGGTTTTGTTGTTGTTGTTGTTCACCTCTGGTCGTGTAACATCCGGTTACTGTGCTCCTTGCTTTGGCTCTTGTTATAGTTAACACTCAAGCAGCAACCAGCAACAGATCAGAACGTGTTCTTTCCCAGACCACAACTCTATAATGACTTCCCATTTCACTTAGGAGAACATCCAGATTTGTCTTGTACTTTTTGAGTGTCTCCCACGGTCATCTGGGTCATGCCAATCTTTACAACCAACACGCTTAGGTAGGCTATTCCTCTTCAGGAGGGGGTGAAATGGCTGTAGTAAGGTATCAGTTGGGAGATTTTGTAGTAGACAGAGTATTAAAGATACTTACGTGTGGGGTAAGGTGACTCTAAAGGATGTGTTTAAGGAAAATGCTAACAGGTCTCATTCATGGATTGGCTACAGGATCAGGATTTATATCTCTTCAACTTCTCTAACTTATCAAGTTATCAATGGTTGCTAAAGGCTTATCCGGGCTTGAGACTCCTGTTTCCTCGAAGACTTTTTTTTTTTTTTCTATCAGTGTTTGGCAGATTTTTTTTTAAATACTTTATTTTTTTTTCTTCAAGTTACATCTCAGTCACAAACCCCTCCCTATTCCCCCTTCCTATCCCGCCCTTCCACCCTCTTCCCCCCAGAAGTTTCCCCTTACAGTCCAACAGATGTTTCCTTCTCTTATAACAGTAAGTATTATACAAAACAACAGATATAAATATGCCACATTTATGAGAGTTAAATGGCCCAGTATACCTTCCCAATGTCCAGTTTATACATATTTGGCCCCTGACTTTAACATTCTACTATCTAACCATCTCCATGAGTTTAAAGGTCCATATCTGACTCAACATTCATACTAACTTGCAACACACTTTTAAGAGTATCTTCTTAGATCTATAACACCCTCTTGATTCCTAAACAACTCAAAATTTAACTATGAGACTCTAGCTGTCTATTCTTCAACCACCTCAGAGACCTGAGAGGAATAAATATATCTGCTTATATAGGAAGTGCAGGGCCTGCAGCTTCCAAAACTAAGAAAGGACATACCAATGACTGCCTGGACAGTTCCCATTTTCTCTCCATACATTCCTGCATCAGTCTACAGCCTTTGGGTCCTGTTTCTATGACAGACATTTGTTGTAGAGCAGGGATTATGAAGGACTTACCTACCCTGTCTTGGCAGAGTTAGGCTGTCGACTTCCCTGCTACCAAGTTTTGTCCTTTTTGGACAGCAGTGTGTCTGCACTTGGTGCAAGGGGTTTTTTCATGCCAAGAGATAGGCTTGCCACTAATTCAACCATCTTACAGTGGAGGTTCTTCAATGCTTATCTTCTACTTGGAGTAGAATAGGGGGTGCTGTCAGGAGCTGATATGTCTCGATATCAAAAAAAAAGAAAATCTTGATTTAAGATAACATCTTTGAATGCCATATTCTGCAGATATCTTGGGGTTTTTGAAGATGCCCTATCCATCTCTTGTATTTAGATAAGCAAATGTTGCTTGTCTCTTAACAACTTGATTACTGGGTAGTTTAGAGAATATCTGTGATAGACTGTCATAGTAGCTAACAAAGTGACATGTTTGCATGACTAGGAGTTTGTTTTACTTAACTATCCTAGACTGTTTTAGACGGTTGGTATCAAGAGGCCAGAGCTTCACATTTTATTTTTAAGTATTTCTAAGTATGATACAATTAGGAAGCGTTACCTTTAAATTTGTATCAATATACAAAGATCTATTCAATTATGGATAAATATACTCTTAATTATGTATCAATATACAAAGATCTATGCCTATGTAGCCCAATACAATCTTAATATTACGTCCATATACAAGGGTCAATACCATTGTGGCCAAATATAATCTTAATTTTGTATCAATATACAAAGATCAATACCGATGTAATCCAATACAATCTTAATTTTGCACAATAAACAATGGTCAATACCACTTTAGCCAAATAAACTACTAATTTTGTATCAATATACAAAGGTATAAGGGCATATTCAATAATCTGCCCCTTCTTCTTGGACCTTCCTGTGCTATGTCTATATCTCATTTTTCTCAAGCCTATGCACTCCTACATTAGGAGAGGAAGAAGGATACAGAAAAGGAAAAGTAGGAAGTCCCTGGGGCTAACCTCCAAAACCCATTAAATAGGACCATTTATCAGCTTGTAATCTCTTCCCTTAAATATTGGAGTTTTCAGTTATCCTTCAAATAACCAAAAAGAAGGGTGGAGAAACACCTTCCCCACCCTCTGGGCATGGGACGTCACTCTCTTAAAGTGACTTCCTGCTGATTTGGGTCATAGTAGACCTGTTTGGGGCCCGAACCCAAATGGAAAAAATGGTTAAAAATGTTAGTACACTCCTTTTATGTTCAGTCCTTCTGTTCTCAGCTGTTTAGACGACCTAAGGGGTTTGTAGGCAGAAGCTGATCTTGCAGGCTTCACTGAGGTTCCTGCTGGGGCATTGTGTAGAGCTGAGCAGTCCCAGTGACATTGGATTGCCGTGGTGGTTGCAGGCCCCCGATGGAGACAGCTATTGAGGAAGTCTACCAGGCAGAATCAACTGGGACATGCGTCCTCCTTGGTGCGTGATTCTGCTCTCTGCTGAGGTTTCCTCTGTCCAGCTGTCCCCGGGCTCCCCTAATGGACGCTTCGATTCTGCTGGAACGATAAGAACAGAGCCCTGCCCCAATCCAAACCCTAGGACAATTGCCCTCTCTTTTTTTGGGGGGGGGGCTAGGTAATACTTCTCCTGAAGCAAATTTGGCCTTCGACAACATACAAAGCGTTATCTTTCAATCGGGTTAAAGAAGAAATCATTCTGTCACCTTGGAGCTAAACCAGCTCTAGTGTATATATTTTGAGATCCCAAAGGACAATCTGCCTGCATCGAGAAGGCCTTTTGTAAGTAGCCTTCAAACCTAGGTCCCTCCAAATCCTATGTGTGTGTCTCTGAGCTCTAATTATTGGGATCAGAGACCTGTGTTTCCCATCTGAAGGGATCAAAGATGTGTTCCACCACTCCTGGATCGAAGTCTTTCTCTATTTAGAGTTTGCCCTCCATCAGGCTGACCCTGAGCTCCGGGATCTGCCCGTTTCTGTCTCCAGTGTGCTGGGAGCTGGGACCAAGGGTGTACTCTTCTTGAATGGTGGGACCAAGAGTATGCACCCTCACCACCCCGCTCCGTATGACTAGAGAATACATAAGACCACCAGCTCTACGGTGCCCCCCCACCCCCGTCTCCGCTGAAGTCAAAGGCATGGGCCAATACCACAGTTCTCTTTTATTTTACCTTAGCTCCACGTCTTCTCTACACCTGGAGGTCTGCAAAACCAGGCCGAATGGCTGTATCCTCTATTCCATTCACAGTTTTTCAGCCCTGCCACCTGCCTTTTTTTTTTTTTTTTAGTTAATAAATTTATTTGTTTGTTGCTTCAGGTTACATCCTTATCATATTGTCCTCTTTTCCTGCTTCCCAGCCCCACCCTCACATGCTCTAGCCCCTGACCCTTCCGTCTTGTTCCTCTGGGGTGGAGTGTCCCTGCCTAACAGTCTCTCACCACAGATCAGGAGTCATATGAGGGCCAAGAGCCTCTTCATTCACCGGGGGGCTACGAGGCAGTACTGCCAGTGAAAGGTGTCTCCTTGCTACTGGGGTAATACTAAAAAAAAAGACCAACAAGCACACAAACCCACAAAAATAAAGAATATCAACAAAAAAAGAGAGGAAAAAGAGAAGGGAAAAGGAAAAAAAAAGAAAAAAAGAAGGAACAATCAAAAGATAAAAAAAAATTTATGTCCATGTTCCTTTTGGTGTGTTGGTTGTAGTACAGATATCCTGTACGATATAGTTAAAATCCTACTATAAGTGAATAGATTCCATGTGCATCCTTCTGAGATTGTGTTAGCTCACTCAGGATGAGCTCCTCTAGATCCATCCATTTGGTTGCAAATTGCATGATTTCATTGTTTCTTTTTTTTTTTTTTTAAGATTTATTTATTATGTATACAGTGTTCTGTCTGCAGATATATCTGCAGGCCAGAAGAGGGCACCAGATTTCATTATGGATGGTTGTGAGCCACCATGTGGTTGCTGGGAATTGAACTCATGACCTCTGGAAGAGCAGCCAGTGCTCTTAACCACTGAGCCATCTCTCCAGCCCTTCATTGTTTCTTATAGCTGAGTAATATTCCATTGTATAGATGTACCACAGTTTTTTAATCCATTCTTCAGTTGAGGGACATCTGGGTTGTTTGCAATTTCTAGATATTACAAATAAGGCTGCTATGAACATAGATGAGGAGACTTCCCTATGTCTCTGTGAGAGGTCCTTTGGGTGTATACCCAGAAGTGGTATGGCTGGGTCCTGAGGCAAGGTTATTCCTAGATTTCTAAGATATCGCCAGACAGACCTCCATAGTGGTTGCACAAACCTGCACTCCCACCAGCAATGGAGTAGGGTTCCCCCTTCTCCACACCCTTGCCAGCATGCGCTATCATTTGAGCTCTTTATCTTAGCCATTCTAACAGGTGTTAGGTGGAATCTCAGGGTCGTCTTGAGTTGCATTTCTCTGATGATTAAGGATGTTGAACATTTCTTCAGGTGTCTCTCAGCCCTTAGGGATTCCTCCTTTGTGAATTCTCTATTTAGCTCCATCTCCCATTTTTTGATTGGATTATTTGGTTTCTTGGCATTTAGTTTCTTGAGTTCTTTGTAGATTTTAGATAATAGCCCTCTATCAGATGTGGGGTTAGTGAAGATTTTCTCCCAGTCTGTTGGTTGCCATTTTGTTCGAATGACAGTGTCTTTTGCCTTACAGAAGCTTTTCAGTTTCATGAGGTCCCATTTATTGATTGTTGATCTCAGGTCCTGAGCTGTTGGTGTTCTGTTCAGGAAGTTGTCACCTGTGCCAATGAGTTCGAGGGTTTCTCCAACTTTTTCTTCTAGTATCGTTAGTGTGGCCGGCCTTATGTTAAGGTCTTTGATGCACTTGGAATTAAGTTTTGTACAAGGTGATAGGTATGGGTCTAATTTCATTCTTTTGCAAGTGGACATCCAGTTGGACCAGCACCATTTTTTGAAGATGCTGTCCTTCTTCCATTGTGCAGTTTTGGCTTCTTTGTCAAAGATTAGTTGGCCATAGGTGTGTGGGTCCATGTTTGGGTCTTCATTTCAATTCCATTGATCCACTGGTCTGTTTCTATACGAGTACCATGCTGTTTTTATTACTGTTGCTCTGTAGTACAGCTTGAAATCTGGGATGGTGATACCTCCAGATGTTTTTTCATTGTACAGGATTGATTTAGCTATTCTGGGCTTTTTGTTGTTCCATATGAAGTTGAGAATAGCTTTTTCCAGGTCTATAAAGAATTGTGTTGGTATTTTGATAGGAATTGCATTAAATTAATATATTGCTTTTGGTAGGATAGTCATTTTTATTATGTTGATCTTACCTATCCATGAGCATGGGAGATCTTTCCATCTTGTAAAGGCCTCTTCCATTTCTTTCTTCAGGGCTTGAAGTTCTTGTTGTATAGGTCCTTTACATGCTTGATTAGAGTTACCACCAGGTATTTTATGTTGTTTGTGGCTATTGTGAAGGGGGTTGTTTCCCTTATTTCTTTTTTTTTTTAAACATTTATTTATTTATTATGTATACAGTATTTGCTCTACGTATATGCCCGGGCACCAGATCTCAATGTAGATGGCTGTGAGCCACCATGTGGTTGCTGGGAATTGAACTCAGGACCTTTGGAAGAACAGCCAGTGCTCTTAACCTCTGAGCCACCTCTCCAGCCCATCCCTTATTTCTTTCTCAGTATATTTGTTTGTTGTATAAAGAAGGGCTTCTGATTTTTTTGAGTTAATTTTGTATCCAGCCACCTTGCTGAAGTTGTTTATCAGCAGTAGGAGTTCTTTGGTGGAGTTTTTGGGGTCGCTTATGTATACTAACATAT
>CAJQZJ010000348.1:200334-234767 GCA_907164525.1 Lophiomys imhausi | reverse complement strand
GGGTTGTTATTTCCCATTAGTTTGGTATAGGTGGTGGTCCTGTGCCTCTTTTGGTTTAGTTGCTGAGGGGTTTTCTATTCCCTTTGTTTTCTTGGGTGGAGTTTTCTTCTCTGGGTTTTGATTTTCCTTCTAGCATCTTCTGTAGGGCTGGGTTTGTGGATAGATATTGTTTAAATTTGATTTTGTCATGGAATATCTTGTTTTCTCCATCTATGTTGATAGAGAGTTTTGCTGGGTAAAGTAGTCTGGCTGGCTGGGCACCTGTGATCTCTCAGGACTTGTAGTATATCTGACCAGGCACTTCTAGCTTTTAAAGTTTCTGAGGAGAAGTCAGCTGTAATTCTGATGGGTCTGCCATTGTATGTGACTTGACCTTTTTCTCTTACAGCTTTTAATATTCTTTCTTTCTTCTGTACATTTGGTGTTTCAATTACTATGTGGCGAGAGGAGTTTCTTTTCTGATCTAATCTGTTTGGTGTTCTGTAAGCCTCTTGGATTTTTATTGGCATCTCTTTTTTCAGGTTTGAGAAGTTTTCCTCTATGATTTTGTTGAAGATATTTACTGGACCTTGGAGTCAGGAGTCCTCTCTTTCCTCTATACCTATAATTCTTAGGTTCCGTCTTTTCATTGAGTCCTTGATTTCTTGGATGTTGTGGGTGAGAGATTTTTTAACTTTCTCATTTTCTTTGGATGTTGTAGTGATTTCTGCCACTGAATCTTCCATGCCTGAGATCCTGTCTTCCATCTCTTGCATCCTATTGTTGATACTCACATCCATAGTTCCTGTTCTCTTCCCTTGGTTCTCCACTTCCTCTTTTAACTGACTGTGTTTTCTTCATTGTTTCTATTTCTATTTTCATGTCTTGTATGGTTTTGTTCGTTTTGTACATTTCCTTCTCCAGCTTGCTTGTTTTTGTATGAAAATCTGTCATAGCCTTGTCTTTTTCCTGTTCAAGCTCTGTCACCTTGGCTTGGAGCTCTTTAATGGTGTTGTTCCTTGATTTGAGTTGTAGAATTGTGGCTTCTTTGAATTCCTTCATAGATTTAAGTTCTTCTTGCAGGGACTCTATCACTTTCCGTAATGCAGAATTGTCAAAGTTTTCATGTGTTTCTGTTGGTGTGAGGTCATCCGAATTGGATGAGCTAGGATAATTCTGTTTTGTTGGAGTCATATTTCCTTGATTTCTATTTTTTTTTGACCTTTGGCAATTGGATGCGTTTAGCTGTCTGTTCTTGTCGTTTTCTGTGCTTGGATCCACATTGGATGATTTGGTGCAGGGGACGAGTTACTTGGCTATCTGTCGTTGCTTACAGGGCGATTTCAGGGTCACTGTGGTTTTAATCGCCTGAGGCACTGTGAGCTGGTGCAGCCTATTCCCAGGTTGTGAGTAATGGACCGGGATTGTTTCACTGCTCCCAATTCAGACTTCTCTATGTTGCACTCTGAGTTATCAGCCTGTAATGCTTCTGATGGTATGGACCTGTCTGCCCAGGCACAGATTCTGTGGGCTTTGTTTGTCGTCACGGAGGCTGACAGGGTCTGGCTCCACACCTAATATGTCTGGATTTTCCAGAATACAGCTATGGTCCCGATTTCTGGTTTCTCACTAGGCTTCTCGCCACAGGCCTGGCCTCTGTGCCCGATTCCCTCCCTGTCTGCGCAGCTGCGGGTCTCCCTCCCTGGCTGCTCGGCCGTGGGAGCACCGAGCCCCCGGATCCTCCGGCCGTCTGAGTGGTCCTCTCGCCCCAGCAGCTCAGCCGTGGGTGCGCGGATCCCTGGCCCCGCCCACGCCTGGCTCTCTCCCCAGTTGTCCTGCCGTGGGTTCGTGGGGATTTGGCCCTGCCAGCCGGGCTCCCTCCCCAGCTGCCCTGCCGTCAGTGCGCGGGATTCAGCCCCTCCCGCCCGCCTTTGTGTTCCCGTCTTCCTGCACTCTCTCGGAACCTCCCGCCCTCCGCTTCACTAGCGGCTGCGGACCACCCGCTGAGCCCCCTGTTTGTTCCTTGCTAAGACTTCCACTATCTCGCAAAGTTTTTTAAGTGGGTATAAGTTCTACCTGAGGTGTGGGGAGTCCAATAGGCTAGTGAGCTATCACCAAGTGGCCTCTGATTCTGCCTGCTGTGAGTTGGGGTCGATCTTACCAGGCGCCTCTCCAAATGGGAGTTCCCGAATCCCGGGTTTAGTGGCTTCCGTGTCTGTGAGAGATGAGGAGAGAGCCTTACCCTGGGACTTTTAATAGTCCCTTGGGAGCTGTGAGTGATCCCAGGGGGGTCTAGCCCCTCCGGTTTTTGCACAGTGCCCAATAACTCTGTGTTTTTTATGGCTCTTTTTTCCCCGCATTCCAAATGCGTCAGTGTAGGTCACCGCGGTTTGGCCCCCCCCTCCTTTTTTTTTTTTTTTTTGGTTTGGTTTGGTTTATCGACATAAGGTCTCACTGTGTAGCTCTGGTTTTCTTAGAACTCACTATAGTTAGACCAGCCTGGTTTTCAACTCAGAGAAAGCCATACGCCTTTGTCTTCCAAGTGCTGAGATTAAAGTTGTATGCTACTAGGCCTGGTTCTGGAGACATTTTTTGTAGTAAAATAAAAAGTAACAGACTTTAAACTTAATTTTTAAAATTACCCATATTTTCTATGAACGTTTATCTCATTGTGGTCTCAAAATTGAAGCCCCATTTCTTGAACTGTAGTAAAACTTAGCTGTGTGAGGTTGGCATTCTGCTAGGGATGGGAATTTGGCTAGGGATGGGCATTCTATGAGCGTGTTATCCAGAATCCTGAAAGGACAGGGTGGAAGGAAATAGCAGTGAAAGTCAGTCATCTTCTAAAGTATTAATTGCACTAACTATCAGGCATGACTGTCATTTCATATTGAGACTTTTGCTCAAAATAGGTTTGGAGTATATTTCAATTTAGTATTTATACTGCAGAACTTCAAGTTTGAAACAATTAAGTGATGAGAATGCACTTTGCAAATAACAGATGTCCTGCTTCTGGCCATGGCCTGCAAGACATCATGTAGTCTGGCTCCTAGCTCTGCTTCATCCATACCAGTCTCACTACCATGACTACAACATGCTTCCTTAAGTATTTGGCAGCAAATTAAATGTTTTACCTCTTCTCTGATGTGCCAAAAGGTACTCACTTAACTTGTCTAAAACCTGTTTAAATTCTACCCAGAGTTCTGTCCCTATCCCTCTATTTAAGTTTGGTCCTAACCTCCTGACTCCCTTTTGCACCTGGTCCCCTTACCGTGTTATGTGCCTTCTACAGCTCACAGCACAAATAACTATATAGTCTAGCTATCCATTTTGTTTGATTATTGTCTCAGCAGGGGTAAGCACCAAAGGTTTTTCACTTATTTTGCTCCCTGACATAACCCAAACACATAGGATAGTACCTCACAATACTTGACATTCAATAAGTGTTTGTTGAATGAGTGGATAAACTTATTTTTGTTATGACATGGTGAAGTGATGGGTGGTAGAAAGAAAGAAGCCTTAAGGTAAGGTCCTGGAGCTGTATACCCACCACCAATTCAGATATCTACAATCTACAACTCTCTATCATCTATCTGTCTATCTATCTATCTATCTATCTATCTATCTATCTGTCTGTCTATATCAAGTATAATATTATATATATATATATACATATAATATTCCTATGAGTCACTGTTCCTACAGGCTGATAAAAGCCTCGTGGGAAGGAATAAAATGACAAAGTAGGACTTTTCATAGTCCTAGTGCATAGATCTAAGCACTATGACCTTAAGTAAATGGAAGCTATGGCTAGCCCTCCAGCCCTGGGACAGTTTTCTAAATGAGGAAATAACTCCTATAGAGAAGAAGCTTCTAAAACAAGTGCATCAAAGGAAGCTGGCTGACACCTCCACTGCCTCTGGCCCCTCCCCTTTTGAAACAGAGCCAGAGCCCTGGGTGATGAGGCTGGAAAAATAGTGGGACTAATAAAAAGCTAAGTGACAAGGCAACTCTGTTTTGTGGTCTAACAGCAGGGTGTGATGCTGTTAGGGACGATATTTCCCTACCCTCCCACATCAGTTGGGGACTATTGGTATGTCAAGGAAAAATGGTTTCATAGGAAATACTCAGAGCAGTTGTTCCAAGAATATTTTCTGGTAGCTACATCTTAATGGAGGTGATTTGTACAGTAATACAGCATTCTTCATTGTCACAGTGGTAGTTCAGGAAGCCATTCCTAAGCATGGAAGGATTTGGAAGGAACTGGAACAATTGCTTTTATTTCTATAGCTTTGGTGGTGTTCTGAGGAAATTCCTACTAAGACTCACTTATTTATTTATTTGTTTGTTTGTTTATTCTATTTCACTTATTACTCACTTCCTATCATAATGGGAAGAAAGTAAATCCTAGTCCCATGTACCATGCAGGGCTTCCTACACAGAGGAAACCTTTCTAAGCACAATGCCCCATAGTCCCTGCTTCTCTATTAATACTCTGCTAGGGAGGAAATGAAAGCCCCCTGAGGGGATGACTACGACTCCTGGTCACTAGGAAAGAAATATAATAAAAGATCACAAATTCAGAGAAAGAAATTGGGTCACAGTGGGCCTATCAGATTTCATCTGCTCAGGATTCAAGGTACTGTGATGGAAACTTCCTACTGAACTGTGGGAGTCACAAGAGCAAGGTAAGATCACAGAGCCAAAGGAAGAATCAAGGCATACAGCTCTAGGGTTATTACTCTTTTCCTTTCCAGGTTCCCTGAAACAAATACAGAGAGCAGCCTTCTTTCTTGGGCTTTGGTGCATCTATCTAGTTCCTTATGAGAAGACAGACAAAAGAAGCAATGAGGCAGTAGGGTTTCCCAGATCTACACCTGAAGTTGATTATGCTTTCCTTTTACGTCCTTGAGGAAGGGTTCTGAAAGGGAAATAAACTGAGAAATCAAAACATGTTGGAAAGTCAACTTTCTTTCTCATTTATGTAGCAAATTAGAGTTGATTTCCAGACTACAGGTAGTCAAAGCAAAGCTTTTATTACCTTCTTAAAAATTAAATGCTAAAATAGAAGAAAGAAAAAAAAATTAAATGGTAGTTAATTTTATGCTGTATCAATTAGAAAAGAGAATGTTGGGCATAGAATCCCACCAGTCTTGGAACTACTGTTAATGGTTAGTGACTGGGAGGAGAGAGATAGTTTTCTCTAAGAATGTAGCCCCTATCCGCTACAATCCAATGAAAGAACACGTGTCCCAGAATATCTGGGTATAATCTTGGAGATTTTAAAATAGAAGGACACAAAGTTAGGTAGATAGGGAAGGGAGTAGATCTGGGAAGAGTTAGAAAAGGGGAGTAAACATGATTAAATATGAAACTCACAAAACACTAATGAGAATGAAACAGGAACTGCAGACCAGACATTTAAAACCCTCCCACTGGGGCTATGGACATGGTTCCATACACATAAGAATGAGGTCCTGAGTCCAAATCCCCAACACTGACTGTAGTAGTGGGCACTTGTAGTTTTAGGATTGGTGTTGTGGAGACAGGAGAATCCTTGGAGCTAACTGGTCAGCTAGTCTTGCTGGATTGTGAGCTTCAAAAAATAAAGTGGAGAATGATAGTGGAAAATAGCTGGGCATTGATATCTGGCCTTTGAATGCATGTATACACACACACACACACACACACACACACACACACACACACACACTCCAGCTAGTCCTCACTGGTTTCAGTGCCTTTAACTGTTCTTGTCTAACTAGCATCACATGAGTATAAGTGATGTCTCAGAAATACAGTGCAGACAAGAAACTACTGAGTTTCCATGGTAGCATCTTCAATCCAAATTTGTGTTGCTCCTTGAAGAATATCAAGACCAGGTGAGGTAGCCCAAAATACCTAAAAAAACACTGCATATTGACCTGTCCCTAGAGGCATTGCAGATGTGACTGCTATGTCACATGTCTATCAGTAGGTGGCAGATAGGAGAGAGGCTTTGTCTACATTCAGTGTTCTGACCTATGAACATCTGAATGAATAGTAGCATAACATTCCTGAAGAAAAAAAGCAAGCTGGATACCAACACAATGTTGGCACCATGGGGAAGCCTGTAATGACTACCAGACCAGTACCAGGCAGGCACCAGATGGGCTTCCAGGACAGGAAATAAGCCAGAAACCAGTAGAACTTTTCCTGGCCCTGCATGTGGGGGTTGTGGTGACCCAGCTCTGGGGTGTGAGTATGGGAAAGTCAGCCCTGCCTTTTGTCTGCCTTGTGGTAGTGTTGGCAAGTGAGAGATCCCCTCCCCTCCCTTTTGCCCTCACCACCATTAGCCAACAGGAGATCTGGTCCAGATGGGGTCACAAGAAAAGGAGAGCTGTCCCTGCCCTTCACATGCTGTAGCACTCAGGACAGCAGGACCTCTACCTTTCCATAGTAGAACTGGCCCTGCAAGTGGGAGTTGCAGATCAAGAACCAGGGCTTTGAGTTGGCCTACCCAACATCTACCCCATGGATGATCTGCTGGAGTGCAAGAAGAGGCCAGTTCCACAACTCCAAACTACAGGATCTCCATGACACAGGATAGTTACGGTATATCTGAGAGGAGTTCCAGTGAGGTTCCAGTATTGACAAAGTAGCAGAAACCAGAGGCCTCATACCAGACCAAGGAGTCATTATAATGAACATTTGCAAGCAAAATGTGTGGACAAAGAGAATATTGTGGGACACACTGAGACACATTGCAGCTTCCACAATGAGATTTTATTTTGTATGCTCGAACAGATTGCAAGGGTGGAGGGTGGGTCTGAGGAGAGGTGGGAGATGAGAGGGAACAGGGTGCATGATGTGAAATTTACATAATAAAAAATTTTCAATTAAAAAAACCAAAAAGCTGAAGATTGTTTATATATGTCAGGAAGAGCTTCATTGATGGTTAGTTTTAATTGCCAACTCGACACAATCTATAACCACCTGAGAAGCGAGTCTCAGTGAGGGATCGCCTCAAGCAAGTTAGCCTGAGGGAGTAGTATTGTCTTGATTAAGGTAACTGATGTAGGAAGGTCCAGGTCGGTGTAGGTGGCATCATTCCATGGGCTTGGATCCTGGTGGAGGAAGTGATCTGAGTAGCGTACATGTCTTTATTCTCTCTCTGTCCTTGACTGTGGATGGGACCAGCTCCCTTAAGCTTCTGCCACTATGGCTTTTGTGTAATGATGGACTGTAACCTGAAATTGTGAGCTACAATAAACTCTTCACTGAATTGCTTTGTATCATGGTATTTCATCACAGCCAAAGAAATGAAACTAGAATACCTGGCCATCTGGTAGAAGTGGGACTTGGCAAGTTTCCACATTTTCCCATTTGTTAGTCAAATGGTGTTGTTGGTTGGCACTCTAAACTGTTTTGGAATAACACAAGGTATAAATGAACATGTATGTAAAACACATATCTCCTTTTCTTCCTCCTTGGCAGCAACAGTTTTCTGGTTTACTGTTGAGTGGGCCTGGGAAGAAGGGAAGGCCTCAGTAATATTTCCTTTTGTTCTTTACAACTTTGTTTGACTTGTGAGTCATAGTTTGTAATGCTGGAAGATATGCTGTATTGCTTTGGAGGCTGTTTTTGAAAACTATTGTCAAAGTGGTCTTACTGGGAGGGTGGGATATAGACATTTATATTTTCATAAAGTCTCCAAGTAACTCTGGATAAATTTAAATGTCTGGAACCTCCACAGAAGGGCAAGTGGTCTCAAGAAACTTCACTGAGACACTGGAGATACATATGGGATGTGTATGTAGATGTGAGAAAGGAGAGAAATAGGAAAAAAGCAGTTGCAAGGTATGGAGAGGAGGCATGACTTTCACAACATTTCTCCAGGGAAGTACTTACCAGGTCTGACTTCACTTAGTTTCTGAGATCAAATGAGATTAGGCATGTTCAAGATGGTATACCATAGACTCAAGTATTTCTTGCAGAAAAAGTATTCATTTTAGAAATCCATTGATTCAGGACTTGATCTGAAGGAATGGAAACCAAATTAATGGTCATTGGGTGTTGACTATACATTTGACACTATGCTGGGAACATGAGTTTATACATTCATACATTCACCATCATGAATATTAAGCACTCTACTGAATATTATGTATTTTACTGGAGTTATAAAGATAAAATGTCTATCTTTATCCTGAGGGGCTCTTAGATAATCACTATCCTCAAAAATGTGCTAGATGAAGGATGCTTTGGAAGACATTTGAAAGGATTCACAGTATAGACAAAGGGAGCTGAGAGAGAGATTCTAGGAGAGTGCTCAAAAATAGCTTTCACTTAAATCACAAATAATAACCACTCTAATATTAGTATGGTGGCAATAGAGAGATTAAGGCAGTATGTAAAACAGGATCAAGGGATTCAGGCAGGGAAGATAGAGCCAGGGATCAGACTGGATAGGTTAAATGTGTTGGAGCCAGGGAATAACATGTCTTGATATCTTCCAGGTTCCTAGAAGAGTGAAGACAGGAAGCTGTGGGATGGAAAATAGGGTTGACAAAATTTGTTGGTAGCATGGAGATAAATTAGAATCAACTGAGACTAGGTGGAGGGAGCTGCAGCCTGAGATGAAGCAATCATTGTAGGAGTAGAAGAAAGGGACTGCCTGGACCTGGTCATGGGCTGCGTGGGGGAAGAAGAGGAAGGGAAAAGTCAAGGATGCCAACTGAGCTTCTTTTTGGCAGCTGGATGAAATATAGTGCTATTCACAAGTATACATAAATGTATACAAATATATATTATATTCATATATGTCTATATTTAAAACACGTATTTGTTGTAAGTACTGGAGAATGAACCAAGGGCCTTCTGCTTGTTTGGCATTCTACCCCAGCCCTCATTATATGTTTTAATAAGGTGTTTCTGCCCTCAGGATAACTTACACCATTTAAAATAGATTAGACAAGGAATCTCCAAGACATTGAAGAAAAGGAAGAAAGCCCCAGAACTCTGCCTTGAAAGTTGAGATTCAAAGTCAGATCCACATCACTGTTGACACTATGCTTCCAGGCAATTTCCCAGAAGAAACTGATATATATATATATATATATATATATATATATATATATATATATATGCAAAAATGAAAGGTTAAAGAGGAGGAATGTGGCTTTGAACGGGACATACACATGGTAGAAACACTGAGGGACAAGAGACCTGACACTTGAAGTTCCTTCTTAACTACAGTCATCATGGTGAGAGGTGACCTCCTTTTCACTGGACTGCCAGTTTTTTGTTTTTGGGTTTTTTTCCCTGATAGTCTTTCTCTATCTCACTAACGGTAAACAAGATTTGAAAAAGGAGGAAACCATCTGAGATTAAAAAAAAAAAAATGAAGTAAAGCATTCCTAGCCTTGTTTCAGAGATGTTGCTTATTCTGCCTTCAGAAGTAATTTGTTTAAAACAATCATCTTTCTTGGGAATTTTAACAAAAGCTTAAAAGTTTTGATGGAAAATAGATTTTTACCCAGGACCTCATTATATATTGTGTATCTGGGTTTTCTATTAGAAGAACTTATGAAAAAAAACCAAACAAACAAAAAGCCCCATGGTACTGGGTCACCGACAGAAATGTCATCAACCAAACAAGTTGGACGGTGTCTGCAGGCACATGGTACACATTTGGTTTTTTCAGGTATGACTGGTCTGACCTTTAACCTGTGTTCTTTCTTTGGCTGAAATTGCATTCTGTCTATATATCTAATATCATTTGTAATTACTCTCAGCTTTCAGATTTCTAATAAGCAGTTTCTTTACTAGTGAAACAGATATTTCTGTATTTGTGATATTCCTAGAACACATGGATGCCTGCTTTGAATTGGCTACATATTAAAGATAGTTTTAATTTTGGTTCCCTCTTATTTTTACTGCTTCCTCATAATTTTCTAACCTTCCTAACTATAATTTTCCACTCCTACTCAAAAAATACATAAGCCCCCATTTACAAGTTGTATTTGTCGAATAATTTTTTGTTGGTTTGTTTCTCCATTTCCTGGGCTCTGGCTTGCCAGGGCCTGCTCTGAGGTTCCCAACATTTTAGTTTGGCGATCTGTTGGATTATCTTCACTCACCTTGAAAAATTTCTATGAGGCATACATAGCTCATAAATGTCATCATAAACTATGCTACAAAAATATGTCTCAACGTCTACGATGCTAGATTCAAAAGAACTCAATTGTGTTTATCTGGTCAACTGAGGAATGAGGTAGCTTCTTGAGGCTTGATAGAGTGGCATGGAATTGCCCATCTTCAAATTGTCCAGGGTGGATCGATTGTGTTTCTTCCAACTGTCCATTTAAGCAGTAAAAGGTCCTAGCTTCCTTTTCCATTCGCAGCAGTCAACAGACTTTCAGGTCAGTATTCTCCTTTCTGTTACTTTGTTGGCAGTGTCCTATGTCCCCAGTTTTTAAGAGCAGGGATTTTGAGACAGGAACTCCACCCTTTCCTAGCAGGTCATATAAAATGCTTAGATTCCACCTTCCCGCCGTGGGCTGCCGGCCTGCTTATATAAGAGAACAATAAGGAGATGGTTTCTTTCCTTCTACTTCTTTGGCAATGTGAGAGGAGGAGGTGGCTGAAGCCAGACACATCGGCTCCACGCACATGCCCAAGCCTTTTGCGAAGTCTCACCCTGTTGAGCAACAAGAAGGCACTGTCTCCATATTAGCGTCGCCAGGGACAATGTTATAACTGGATGGGTTAGTTTTTTTCATTGAAACCTTGGCTGAAAGGGTGTGTCTATGCATCTACAAAAACGTAAGTGGAAGGAATCAAAAGGGAAGAGAAGCAAGAGTGAAATCATTCCTTTCTTGGCAAGAAAATAAGAAAATTCCATTTTAGAATGAAGGTAATTAACATCGAAGTTGAACAAAGAGTTAGTTTGAGATACCAACGGACCTTATTAAATGTAGGGATCTTCGAGTCTGTGAAAAATCGGTTAAGTATAAACTGAACTATCTAAGTAACTGTTAATTATCATTCAGGCCAGATGCCCTTCCATCATTTCTAGATTCTTCTCAGGAACTAAAAGGTTGCCCTGTCTGCTACTGAAAAGCAAATTTCTGCCTGTTTGTCTTTGGTCTGGCCCATCTAGTCTTTTCACACCCTAGTCACTTCCTACATTGGCATTCATTTCCAACATTTCACCTCAAATACCTTCCCCTCTTCTCCCATGTTCCTCTGAAGAACTGGTGGCTCAGAAGCGATTCTGTTTAAGAAGTCTAACACTCGTACCTCTCTCATTCCATTAGGCAGTGAATTTGGGGGCCATATTCTGTTTGTTTCTGAATCCTGTATATATCCCATGATTCTACACATTAGTAGATACAGACTTAACTTCACACTAACTACAGGGGTGGAAAATATGCTCATGGCACTTGTCTTAATTATGAGATCTGATTTTTACACATATTCTGGAAGTTTCGCTTCACATAGTGTTTTGTGTTTGTACATACCCTAAGACCAAGTGCAAGGTACTTATACATTGCTTTCAAAAGAATACTGAAGGCCAGTAATATCTTTTTCTTTTTGTATCAACAACTTTTTGGACAGGATATCTATGACTTCGGGACTTTGGGCATTTTTCTATGTAGTTTAACAGGAAGATCCTTCAGAAATTGTTAAGAATAGCACAGTAGATTAAGAAAGGCTGAAAAGACCAAAAAAAAAAGACAAGCTGTTGTCTTTAGTACAACATGATGTTCTCAAAATTAAGTGCATGGAACAAAGTTATCTTCAGTCAGGTTTTGTCTACACAGCTAGTATACACTTAGAATCTAGACTGTTGATTGACTATCGTTTCAGAGTCAAATGTTTATTCTGATGAACTCTTTCATCCACTTAGTGAATGTTTTCTCAAGGTTCCAGGTACATTTACCTTTCTGCATTTCTCTTAGGAACAACAACAAAAAGGACTTTTAATTCATCTAACATTGTTAGTCTTTCCCTTTAAAAACAATTCCTTAAAATTACTGTGGACTGTTGATGATAATTCTCCTCCAGAAGCATGTACAGATAAGATATCTATGTAACCAACCCTCTCCATAGCCCAGAGAACATGACAGAATCAGGATGTGGAAAGAGTGTAAGAGCTGGAAGAAGGGGTGGAGTGCTGTGGAATACTGTCTTCTGGGTATGATATAAATATTACGTTCTTGAAGTTTTCACAGCAGCTGTGAGTTCAGAAGACCTTCATGAGACTGGGCCTGTCAATAGCCTCTCATAGAGGGGGGTTCCAAAGGCATCATCTCTACCTGAGGATTTACAAAGGCAGCTTATGGTTGGTTAGGGAGGGAGAAACTTTTTCTTTTTCTTTTTTCTCTATTTTGGTGCTACTGGTAAAAAGCATATGTTCTTGTAAACAATTTCTCACTCACATCTTTTAAGCAATTCTAATGGAACTCATTGGGTAGTGAGAGTAGGAGTTGGCAAGAGAAAGGGGATCAGTGGTAGTGGGAGTAGGACAAAAGGTGAAGGAGATGGACATGATCAAAATATATTATATATATGCATGAAAAACTCATGATGAGACCCATGATTGTGTATAATTAATATGTGCTAATAAAAACATAAAAAGGAAGCTTTTTGTGAATCCAGGCTAGATGCCAATCAATAGACAAGTGGGGAAAGAAAAGGTGGTATATGTACATGATGGAGTTTTAGTCAGCAATAAGAAGAATGAAGTGATATAACCTGCAGGGAAAAGGATAGAAATACAGAGCATCATGTTAAGCAAAGTAAGCCAGACTCAGCAAGGTAAAAATATGTTTTCTAACCCATGTGTAATCTGTATTTAAAAGTTTTTAAATGTTTATGTACATAGGATAGAAAAGTGAGAGGGGGATAGGTGGGGAGGAACTTAAATTTAACCATAGGTACAGTAGGGAAAGGAGATGGTTGAGACCAGGGTCTAATAAAAGTAAGGTACAATGGTGTATCTATGAAAATGTCATGAAATCCATTATTGTGTACATGACGTTTTCATTGAATTATATTACTATTGTTAGATTTCAGACAAGTAGGATCATAGTCCAGTATAAGGAAACATACCTTTTTTCCTTTTGAAAACTCTCAAAATTAGAATGTTAATGCATGACCTAAATGTGGTATTTCTAAATTCTCACATGATTATAATCTTTAGGAAATGGGAAGGAAAGCTCAAAATCCTTGTGAATTCTCAGAAATTATTGAAATCATAAATTGCCTTTGTCTTTGAACTACTTCTAATGCTATTTATATTATTCATATATTTTTATGGGTATTTAAAATTCTTGTTTAACAAGTAACCATTTTGTTTAATAGTATTTATAAATAACTTTTTGTCTATAGACAATATTTAAGTGCTATTATAATGCCAACAAACACTATTGTATGGTATTCAAACAATGTGCTAACTCTCACCATCACAGAGAATTGGCAGGTTTTAATAGTGTCAATATGCTGGTTAGTTTTTTGTCAACTGGACACAAGCTAGAGTCTGGGAAGAGGAAAACTCCATTGAGAAAATGCCTCTCTCAGGCTGACCTATAGGCAAATCTGTGGGGAACTTTCTTTCTTTCTTTCTTTTTTTGTTTGGATAGTTTCTGAGGTGGGATCTTTTTTTTTTTTTTGCATTTTTTGTTTATTTATTACTTCAAGTTATATCTCTATCACAGTGTCCCCCTTCCACCCCTCTCGGTTCCACCCTCCCACCTTCTCCTTCCTCTCCCACCTATCTCACTCCTCCGACGTGGAATGTCCCTATATATTAGCCCCTCTCAGTTCAACAGTCATATGAGGGCTAAGAGCTTCCTCTTGCACTGGGGGCTTACATGGTAGCACCCCTAGGGCAAATTGTCCCAATAATAGGTAACAAAGTCTATGTTCCTGATCCTTTTGGTGTGTTGGTTGTAGGATAGTTATCCTTTACTATATGGCTAAAATCCAATTATAAGTAAGTATATTCCATATGCATCCTTCTGAGTCTGGGTTAGCTCACTCAGGATGAACTTTTATAGTTCCATCCATTTAGCTGCGAATTGCATGATTTCCTTGTTTCTGATAGCTGAGTAGTATTCCATTGTGTAAATGTACCACATTTTTTTTTGACAATGATTGACATAGGAGGACCAAGCTCACTGTGGGCAGTGCCACCCTTGGCCAGCTGGTCCTGGGTTGTATAATAAAGCAAACTGAGCAAGCCACAGGAACAAGCCAGTAAGAAATGGTGCTCCAGTCTCTGCTTCAATTCCTACCTTGAGATCCTGTCCTGGTTTCCCTCTATGATGGATTTTAAGCTGTAAGGTGAATAAACCCTTTTCTCCTCTCATTGGTTTTGGTCAGTGTTTTATCACTGAAACAGAAAGGTAAATTAGGACATTTGCATTGCTCCCTGATGTATTTCTTGGAATACTACTCATAAATCTTGTTTCTATACTCTATATTTATAAATATACTATGATACATTTATTTACATGTATGACTCTTAGCCTTTAACATGACTGTTAGCCCCTACCAGAGCCATGAACACTCAGTTTTAAGCTAGCAACAGAGAGAAGCTAGAACGATAGTGGCTTTAGATGGTGACCAACTCTCTTGTGTTTCTCTTCTGATTCTTGGAACTATTGGCCAACCCTGACCTTGGTTCTGTACACTTGCAGGTTCTACTTTTGCTTTCATGTCAGATCTATATTGAAGTCTTTGAATTCTTTCACAAAAATTAGAAGCCTTTTTCTTTCCAGTTTTGCTGATTTTTTGACAGATTTTTCTCAAGATTTAGAAACACAGCCTAATTTCCCAAGAAATGCTAGTGAGACATTCCCACATGGAATGCACCCACATAGGAAGCACCACCTAAGCCCTGGTATTCAGAGTTGAGCAGGGTTATTCCTTGTAGACTCAGGAAGTGTGATATGACAGGGACACCTAGGAGATCAGGAACTTGCTTGTCTCACTGACTAGTGTTGTATAAGCATTAGTCAGTATCCTGATGTGTCACACGACTTTAAAATTAAGGGCTCTCATTTGCTTATTAGAAGCAGAAGTTACAATTCTAACAGTTTTGTTGTGAAGTTGCCAGATTTTCTGCATATAAGATTTTTGTCACCTGGAAACAAAGTCACTTTTGCTCCCCATCTTCTGATCTGGATGTCTCTTATTACTCTATCTTTTCTCTCAGTTGGAAAGACTTCCAGTTCTATGCTGAGAAGTGATAAAAAGTATCCTTCCCTTGGTTCAGATCTAAAAAGGGAATCTTTCAACTTTTCAGCACTGAACCTGATGGTGATTGTGTGCTATGTTTAGTTATGTTTGTTGACTTATTTGGCAATTATTGTGTGCCAAGAAGAAATGTCTAATACTCAATGTTTTGAGGAATGTTATTGGGAAAGGGAGTTGAGTTCTGTCAAACACTTGTTCTGAGTTGGCTAAGATGATCATGTATACTTTAAATCCTTTATTTTGATATTGTAGCCAATCTATGAGAACTATACAATTGGGAAACTCCCAAAGACAGAGAGAAGGCTAACAGTTTCCAGTAGACAAGCAAGAAACAGGGAAGTGCTTGCCAATGGATGTAAAGTTTTAATTATATAAGATGAATAAATTTGGAATCTTTTGGGCCTCATAGTGTCTACAATAAATAATTTTAAAAGTTAAAACTTTGATAAATGTTACTTAACAAAGAATTACTGAATAATTATTTAATTACTTGGAAACTGCTTCTAAATTTACCTCAGCAATTGAAGGATATGACTGATCTCAGAGAGCATATTCTTGAGGGACAGAGATTATATTTCATAGCCAATCATCTTTGGCAAAATACCTACTTCTTTGGTTTTTATATATTTATTTATTTATTTAAAGATTTAAAATTTTTAAATTTTATTTTATGTGTATGAATGTTTTGCTTATATAGCACTTGCATGTCATGAAGGCCAGAAAAGGGCATTGAAGTTATAGATGGTTGTGAGACACTGTGTGGGTTCTAGGAATCAAACCCAGGTCCTCTGTAAGAACAACAAGTGCTCTTAACCACTGAGTCATCTTTCTAGCAACTTTCTTTGGTTTTTAAGGAGGTCCTTCAAGGAACATCTTGTATGAGGGAAATTTTCATATGCTTCCTGTAGTGTGTGTAATCATAGCCTTTAAACGTTTGTGAAATAAAAATTTCAAGTAGGACTTGGTAAGATGGCGGCAATAAGCTCAGACACATTCTGATTGTAAGGAAGACTGATTGGACCACTACAGAGATATACTCCTGCTGAATGGAAGTTTGTGAGGCACAAGTCTATCTGGGCTTGCCCAGCAAAGACAGGGGCAATAAAGAACTATGTATTGGACATATAGACACTGGAAGAACAGAAACACCAGACCTTGGAGTCAGGACACTCCTGCTACAGTGGAAACACTAACAGATAGAAAAGATGCCAGTTGGCAGCTTCAACCTCCAAACAGAAGTCCTCCTCAGTTTCCTGAGTCCACAGGTATTCTGACACCCTAAAGAAGACCAGCAGTGCCACTACAGTAAGACTGAGGGCGATTCTCCCTGGGATTTGCAACATAGCAGCATCTGGCTGACCAGTAAGGGGATCGATCTAACAGATGCTGAGCTTCCCTGAGTCCAAGCAAGGTGTGGATGAGATATAGACTACATAGTGGAACTCCCTGCTCCAACCCTCACCTTGACCCTCGGACAGGCACTCTGCAAGGCACTCAGGGTACAACACCTACATCTCAGCCTCAGCCCAGAACAGTAAAGCAGTTCTAGACCATTGCGTGCTGCCCCAGTGAGTGGGCGGCCCTGGACCACAAAGCTTCTGCTGAGAGACACAGGTTCAAATTGAGATCTCCCTGAAAGCAACCTGGGAGGACCATGACTACAGTCCTGACGCCCTAGCTACAAGGAAACTGCCAGAACCCATGCTGGCTCAGGCAGGTTCTACTGGAGCACAGTGATTTTGGCTGGGAAAAGGCAGTTGAGCTTCCTTGAACCCCAGCACTATGGAGAGGTTGAGAACTCAACATGAGAACTCCTTACTGGCACCTGCCTTGCCCCTCAGCTGAACACCCAGGCTACATCACAGAGAGCTCACACCCTGCAGCAGTGAAACAACAGTCTGGGTAATGTGGACTGTACCAGATCACAGTGCTTCTGGCTGAAAGGTGCACATTGAACCTGAGAGTCCCCTGAGAACAGCTTGGGAAGTCCATAATCATGGTCCTGACACATAAGCTGCAGAGGAACTACAGCTCTAGCCTACAGTCTGTGGCCTGCCAACCCCCACCAATATCACTAGGAAGACCAGCTGCATCTCAGGAACTTGTGGGTGGGAATCACACATATGATCCCAACCCCAGATGTGAGTTCCCAGTTGGAACACAACAGGAAGGGGTGAGTTCTGGGAGACCCACAGAGAACCAGCCCCCAACACAATGCCCCATCCAGCCTGTGGAGAGCTATAGGTCACCGAGATTATATGACCTCTATACCAAAGCTCCCTCCTCGGCATCAAGTCCAGAAGGCATCAGAAACAAAGATATAAGGACAACGAGATGGATAAAGGACAGCAAAAGAACACAATTGACAAAAGTCAGGGAAATATGACTCCAACAAAATTCAGCTATGCTAGTACAGCAAGCCCTGACCTTCCCACCACAGCTGAACCACATGAAAATGATGACAAATTTATACTTTGGAAAATGATAGAAGCCTTACAAGAAGAAAATAAATCACTGAAAGAATTTAAAGAATCCAAATTTTACAAGTGAAAGCTATGGAGAATTCCATTAGAGATCTCCAAGCTAACTCAGTCAAACAAGAGTGGAAAAGAGACATGGCTATGAAAGATTTTGAAGATTTGTAGGCAAAGACAACCAAATTGGAGCAGGAAATGTATAGAACACTTCAAAACTTAAAATTGGAAATGGAAACAATAAAGAAAACACAAGCAGACACAATCCTGGAGGTAGAAAACCTAGGAAAGAGAACAGGAAATGCAGACATGAGTATCACAAATAGAATACAAGAGATGGAAGACAGAATATCAGGTGTGGAAGACTCGATTGAAGAAATCAGTACAACAACCAAAGAAAATGAGAAATCTAAAAATTTCCTCATCCACAAAATCCAAGAAATCAAGGACTCGATGAAAAGATGGAACCTAAGAGTTATAGGCATAGATGAAAGAGAAGACTCCCTACTCCAGGGTCCAGGAAACATTTTCAACAAAATCATAGAGGAAATTTTCCAAACCTGAAGAAAGAGATGCCAGTAAAGTTCCAAGAGGCATACAGAATAACAAATAGATTAGACCAGAAAAGAAATTCTTCTTGCCACATAATAATTGAAACTCCAAATGTACAGAACAAAGAAAGAATATTAAAAGCTATAAGAGAAAAAGATTAGGTAACATATGATGGCAGACCCATCAGAATTACACCTGACTTCTACTCAGAAACTCTAACAGCCAGAAGGTCCAGAGCAGACGTCCAACAAACCTTAAGAGAATATAGGTCCCAGCCCATACTACTATACCCAGCAAAACTTTCTATCACCATAGACAGAGAAAAGAACATCTTCCATGACAAAATCAAATTTAAACAATATCTATCCACAAATCCAGCTCTACAGAAGATCCTAGAAGGAAAATTCCAACCCAGAGAAGACAACTACACCCAAGGAAACACAGGAAACAAAAACTTTATCACAGCTAAACCAAAAGAGACACCCAAACACACAACCACCACCTACATAAAAATAACAGGAAATAAAACCCATGGTCATTAATATCTATCAACATCAATGGACTTAACTCCCCAATAAAAAGACACAGGCTTACAGAATGAATCCATCATTTTGCTGCATACAAGAAACGCACCTCACTAACAAAGATAAACTCTACCTCAGAGTAAAAGAGGAAAATTTTTTTTTTCAAGCAAACGGTCCCAGGAAGCAGGTTGGAGTGGCCATCCTAATGTCAAATAAAATAGACTTTCACCCAAAATTAATTAAAAAAAGATAACACTACATACTAGTCAAAGGAAAAAAAATACATCCAGATGACAACTCAATATTGAATATCTATGCACCAAATTTGTAAAAGAGGCACCCACATTTGTAAAAGAAACTCTTCTAAAGCATAAACCACACATCTATCCCCACACATTAATAGTGGGAGACTTCAACACCCCACTCACACCAATGGACAGGTCATCAAGATAGAAACAAAACAGAGAAATACTGAGACTAACAGAGGTCATAAACCAAATGGACCTAACAGATATCTACAGAATGTGTCACCCAAACACAAAAGAATATAACTTCTTCTCAGCACCACATGGAACTGTATCCAAAACTGACCATATAGTTGGACACAAAGCAAGCCTCAATAGATACAAGAAAACTGAAATGATCCCTTATATCTTATCAGACCACCATTGAATAAAGCTGGACTCCAACAACAACTAAAATAACAAAAAGCCTACACACTCATGGAAACTGAACAACTCTTTACTCAATGACTACTGAGTCAGAGAAGAAATAAAGAATGAAATCAAAGACTTCATAAAATCCAATGAAAAAAAAAAGACGCAATGTACCCAAACCTATGGGACACAATGAAAACAGTGCTATGAGGAAAGTTCATAGCACTAAGTCCCTTCAAAAGAAAATTGTGACATTTCATATTAGCAACTTAACAGCAGAACTGGAAGTGCTAGAAAAAAAAAAAAGAAGAAGAAGCAAACGCTCCCAAGAGGAGCAGATGGCAGGAAATCATCAAACTTAGGGATGAAATCAATAACTTAGAAACAGAAAGAATACAAAAATCAACAAAACCAAGAGTTGGTTCTTTGAAAAAAAAAAATCAACAAAATAGACAAACCCTTAGCCAAACTAACTAAAAGGCAGAGATAAAATACCCAAATCAACAAAATCAGAAATGAAAATGGAGAAATAACAACAGACCTCAAGGAATTCCAAAGAATCTTTAGGTTTTATTTCAAAAATCTTACTCCACAAAATTTGAAAACCTAAGCAAAATGAACAATTTTCTTGATAGATTCAATCTATCAATGTTAAATCAAGATCAAGTTAACAAATTAAACAGTCCTATAATCCATAAGGAAATAGAAACAGTCATTAAAATCTCCCAATCAAAAAAAGCCCAGGGCCAGATGGTTTCAGTACAGAATTCTACCAGACCTTCAAAGAACCACAAATACCAATACTCTTAAAACTCTTCCACAAAATAGAAACAGAAAGAACACTCCCAAACTCATTCTACGAGGCCATGTTCACCCTGATACTAAACCACACAAAGACCCAACAAAGAAAGAGAATTTTAGGCCAATTTCCCTCATAAACATACATGTGAAAATACTCAATAAAATACTTACAAACTGAATCCAAGAAAACATCATATTCCATGATCAAGTAGGGTTCATTGCAGATGCAGGAGTGGTTCAACACAGGAAAATCCATCAATGTAATTCACCATATAAACAAATTGAAAAATAAAACCACATGATCATCTCACTAGATGCTGAAAAAGTATTTCACAAAATCCAGCACCTCTTCATGCTGTATGTCCTGGAGAGAGTAGGCATACAAGGACCATACCTAGAAATAATAAAAGCAATATACAGCAAGCCAGTAGCCAACATCAAATTAAATGGAGAGAAATGTAAAGAATTTCCCCTAAAATCAAAGACAAGCCAAAGGTGCCCATTCTCCCCATATCTCTTCAACATACCACTTAAAGTTCTTGCTAGAGCAATAAGACAACTAAAGCAGATCAAGGGGATGCCAATTAGAAAGAAGTCAAAGTATACCTATTTGCAGATGATATGATAGTATAAATAAATGATCCCAAAAATTCCACCAGAGAACTACTGCAACTGATAAACACCTTCAAGAAAGTGGCTGGATACAAAGTTAGTTCAAAAAACTCTGTAGCCCTTCTTTACACAAAACATAAATGGGCTGAGAAAGAAATTAGGAAAACAACACCCTTCACAATAGCCACAAACAATATAAAATACTTGTTGGTAACTCTAACCAAGCAATTGAAAGACCTGTATAACAAGAACTTCAGGTCCTTGAAGAAAGAAATTGAATAAGACATCAGAAGTTTGAAAGATCTCCCATGCTCATGGATAGGTAAGACCAATATAACAAAAATGCCATCCTACCAAAAGCAATATACAGATTCAATGTAATTCCTATCAAAATACCAACACAATTTTTTTACAGACCTTGAAAGAACAATCTTCAACTTCATATGGAATATTTAAAAACCCAGAATAGCTAAATCAATCCTGTAAAATTAAAAAAAAAAACACATCTGGAGGTATCACCATCCCTGATTTCAAACAATAGTAATAAAAACAGCATGGTACTGGTATAGAAACAAACCAGTTGATCAATGGAATTGAATTGAAGACCCAGAAATAAACCCACACACCTATGGCCACTTACTATTTGACAAAGAAGCCAAACCATACAATGGCAAAAGAAAAGCATCTTCAACAAATGGTGCTGTTTTAACTGGATGTCAACATGTAAAAGAATGCAAATAGACCCATATATATCACTTTGTACAAAACTTAACTCCAAGTGGATCAAAGACTTTAACATAAAACTGGATACACTAAATCTAATAGAAGAGAAAGTGGGGAAAAACCTTGAACTCATTGGCACAGGTGACAACTTCTTGAACAGAACATTAATATTTCAGGCTCTAAGACCAATGATCAATAAATAGGACCTCATGAAACTGAAAAGATTCTGTAAGGCAAAGGACACTGTCAACAGAACAAGACAGCAGCCTATAGATTGGGAAAAGATCTTTATCATCCTCACATATGACAGAGGGCTAATATCTAAAATTGAAAAAGAAAAACTTAAGAAACTAAACACCAAGAAACCAAATAATCTAATCCAAAAATGGGGTACAGGGCTAAGCCAAGAATTCACAAAAGAGGAATATCTAATGACGGAGAGACACATGAAGAAATGATCAACATCCTTAATAATCAGAGAATTGCAAGTCAGGACACTGTGAGATAACTTCTCATACCTGTCAGAATGGCTAAGATCAAAAACTCAAATGACAGCACATATTGGAGAGGTTGTAGAGAAAGAGAACACTCCACCATTGCTGGTGAGAATGTAAACTTGTACAACCAGTATGGAAATCAGTTCTTGCGATATCTTAGAAAACTTGGAATGGCTCTACCTCAAGACCCAGCCATACCACTCCTGAGTATATATCCAAAGGATTCTTTATCAATCCCCAAGGACAGCTCCTCAACTATGTTCATAGCAGTTTTATTTGTAATAGCTAGAAACTGGAAATAACCCAGATGTCCCTCAATTGAAGAATGGATAAAAAAGCTGTGGTGCCAATCAGCCTAGCTGCTGAACTAGAACAACTGTTTCAGTGAGGGGAGAACACAGGTCCAATCACAACTCTACCTGCCTTTCTGAGGAGATCTGCCAGCTCCCAGGTCCTCAGTGGATAGCCCCCTCCTGACTCCAATCTCTTGTATATTGGTCCAATTGGGTCACAACCAGTTGAGAAGAGCAGCAGCCACTCTCCTCTCCAAGAGCCAGTCTATTAAAGGAACCTGCCCACCATCTGGAGGTAGACACCAGGATCTCAGGATCAGCTAACGCCTGGGGCAGGGAGTTTTCCTGAGAACCAAGGTTAACTGACAAAAGAAACAAACAGACAATACCAGGGCCAATCAGATGACAAAAGGTCAGCGCAAGAACATGGTAAAAAAACAAAACAAAACAAAAATCAAAACAATATGAAGTCTCCAGACTCTAGCAATAATGCTACAGACAACTCTGGACATCCTAACATGATTGAAACAAAGGAAAATGACCTTAATCCTAAGCTTATATTAATAATAAAAGGCCTAAGGCAGGAAATCAAATACCTCAGAGAACAACAACAAAGTATTGCAAAGGAGGTGATGGAAATGAATAAAGCCCTTAAAGGAATGGAAGACCTGAAATGGGAAGTTGAAGCAATGAAGAAAATCCAATCTGAGACATCAATAGAACTGGAAAATCTTAAGAAAAGAATAGGAACCACGGACACTAGCATCACCAACAGAATATAAGAGATGGAAGAAAGAATTTCAGGCTCAGAGGATAAAATTGAAGAAATGGATACATCTGTCAAAGAAAATGTCAAATCTAAAAAAGTCCTGACACAAAACCTTCAGGAAATCAAGGACACAATGAAAAGATGAAATCTCAGAATAATAGGAATAGAAGAAAGAGAAGAGTCCCAGCTCCATGGACCAGATAATATCTTCAACAAAATCATTGAAGAATTTCCTAAATCTAAAAAAAGAGATGACTATAACTGTACAAAGAGCTTACAGAACTCCAAATAGATTAGATCAGAAAAGAAAATCTTCCCGCCACATAATAATCAAAACACTAAATGTACAGAACAAAGAAAGAATTTTAAAAGTTGCTAGGGAAAAGAGTCAAGTAACATATAATGGCAAACCTATCAGAATCACACTTGACTTTTCTTCAGAGACTCTAAAAGCCAGAAGGGCCTGGACAGACGTCTTGCAGACGCTAAAAAACCACAAATGCTAGGCCAGATTACTATTCCCTCCAAAATTGTCAATCAACATAGATGGAGAAAACAAGATATTCTATGACAAAGCTAAATTCAAATAATATCTATGTACAAATCCAGGTCTACAGAAGATGTTGGAAGGAAAACTTCAACCCAAAGTGGTTAACTACACACAGGAAAGCACAGGAAGCAAATAGCATGCCTGCAGCAAGAACAAAAGAAGAGAAGCTCACGCATATACTATTGTCACCAACATCAAGATGGCAGGAAGTAACAATCACTGGTCATTAATATCTCTCAACATCAATGGATGCAATTCCCCAATAAAAAGACACAGGCTAGCAGAATGGATGCGAAAAAAAGAATCCCACATTCTGCTGCTTACAAGAAACACACCTCAGCAAAAAAGATATGCATTATCTCCAAGTAAAGGGATGGAAAAAGATATACCAAGCAATGGACCCAAGAAAAAAGCTGGAGTAGCAATTCTAGTATGTAACAAATTAGACTTTCAACCAGCATTAATCAAAAGAGATGGGGAGGAAGGACACTACATACTCATAAAAGGAAAAATACACCAAGATGAGATCTCAATACTGAACATCTATGCCCCAAATGTAAGACCACCCACATTCATTTTAGAAACACTACTGAAGCTCAAATCCCACATTGAACCTCACATATTAATAGTGGGAGACTTCAACACACCACTCTCACCACTGGACAGATCAACAATGCAGAAACCAAACAGAGAAATAATGAACCTCACAGATGTCATGAATCAAATGGACCTAAATAGAGAAAAACTTCTATCCAGGGGTAGTGGAGCACATATTTAATCCCATCAGTTGGGAACCATATGTCTTTGATCCCAGTACTTAGAATTCAGAGACAGGTAGATAGCATTTGGAAGGATTTAAGTTTAAAAGCTACTTACAAAAGGCATGCTGAAATTCAAACAAATTGTCCTTTGAGATCTCAAAATATATACACTTAAAGGTTTCTTTAGCACCAAAATATTAAAATATTTTTTTAATCCAAATTGAAAAATAATACTTTTTATATTGTTAAAATCCAAATTTGCTCCAGGAAAAATATTACCTGACCCTCCCCCACAAAAAAAAGGTAGTGTCCCATAGTTAGGATTAGGGCAGGGCTCTGTTCTTATCTTTCCAAGAGATTTAAAGCATCCATCCAAGGAATCCAGGGACAACTGGACAACAGAAACCTCAGAAGAGAATAGATCAGACACTAAAGAAGACAAGAAGTCCAGACGATCCAGCCTTGCAGACTTCCTCAATAGCTGTTTCTCAAAAGTCTACAACCACAACAACTCAAAATCACTAAGATTGTTCAGCCCCACAGACTGTTCCAGCCAGACTTCAGTAAAGCCCTGAAGTTTGGCTTCTGTCTATGAACTTCTTAGGACATTTAAATAGCTGAGCACAAAAGGACTGACCATCAAATGATTCTGTTAACATTTTTAACTATTTTTTCCATTCTTATTTGGGCCGCAAACAGGTTTACTATGTCCCAAATCAGCAGGAAGTCATTTTAAGAGAGCGACGTCCCATCTCCAGGAGATGGGGAGGGTGTTTTTCCCCTCTTTGGTCATTTGATGGATAATAGAAAATCTTGTTATTGAGGGGAAGAGATTACAAGCTGTTAAATGGTCTTGTTAAATGGGTTTTGGAGGTTAGACCCAGCAACTTCTCTCTTTCTCTTTTCTGTATCCTTCTTTCTCTCCTATGCAGGAGTGAATAGACTTGAGAAAAAAATGGGACATAGACATAATATAGGAAAGATCAAGAAAAAAGGACAGGTTATTGAATATGCCCTTATACCTTTGTATATTGATACAAAATTCATATTATATTTGGCTAAATTGGTATTGATCTTTGTATATTAATGCAAAATTAAGATTGTATTGGGCTACATCAGCATTGATCTTTGTATATTAATACAAAATTAAGATTATATTTGGCCACAACGATATTGACCCTTGTATATTGATGCAAAACTAAGATTGTATTGGGCTACATAGGTTTGATCTTTGTATATTGATACAAAATTAAGATTATATTTGGCCACATTTGTATTGATTTTGTATATTGATACAAAATTAAGGGTAATGCTGTTTAAAGGTATTATACCTAGTAATGCTTAAAAATGAAATGTGAAGTTTTGGCCGTTTGATACCAACTGTCATAAACTTTTTAGGATAGTTAAGAAATACAAACTCATGGTCATGCAAGCGTGTCATTTTGTTAGTTACTATGACAGTCTATCACAGTTATTTTCTAAGCTAATCAGAAATCAAGTTACTAAGAGACAAGCAACATTTGCTTATCTAAATATAAGAGATAGATAGGGGGTCTTCAAAAACCTCAGGAGATCTGCAGAATATGGCATTCAAAGATGTTTTCTTTTTCTTTTCTTTTTTTTTAAAAACAAAAACACCTATCTCTTGGCATGAAAAAACCCCTTGCTCCAACTGCAGAGAGACTGCTGTCCAAAAAGGAAAAAACTTGGTAGCAGGGAAGTCGACAGCCTAGCTCTGCCAAGACAGGGTAGGTAAGTCCTTCATAATCCCTGTTCTACAATCAATGTCTGTCAGAGAAACAGGACCAAAAAGGCTGAAGATTAATGCTGTAACATATGGAGAGAAAACAGGAACAGTCCAGGCAGCCACTGATATGTCATTTCTTACTTTTGGATGATGCAACCTCTGCACTTCCTACATAATCAGATATATTTATCCCTCTCAGGTCTCTGAGGTGGTTGAAGAATAGATATCTGAGTCTCATAGTTAAATTTTGAGTTGTTTAGGAATCAAGAGGGTGTTCTGGATCTAAGAAGATGTTTTTAATAGTGATGCAAGTTAGTATGAAAGCTGAGTCAGATATAGAACTTTAAACTGATGGAGATGGTTAGATAGTAGAAAGTTAAAGACAGGTGCCAAATACATATGGACTGGACATTGGTAATATATGCTGGGCCATTTAACTCTCATAAATGTGGCATATTTATTTCTGTTGTTTTGTATAGTATTTACTGTTATAAGAGAAGGAACCATTTGTTGGACTGAAAGGGGAAGCTGTTGGGGGGAAGAGGGTGGAAGGGTGGGACAGGAAGGGGGAGTAGGGAAGGGATTGTGACTGAGATGTAACTTGAAGAAATAAAAAAATAAAGCATAAAAAAAAACATGGGTTTCATTTATTTTTTATGTAATTTGATCATGTCCCCCCTATCCTGCTTCAAGCCTTCCCAGGTTCCTCTTCCACACCCATTTCATGTCCTTCCCCCTTTTTTAATATAAAAGAGTTCTTAACCAATAGATTATATAAAATTAATTTTGATGGCAGATTACAAAATGATTTTGTTATAAAATCAAGGATTTCAAAGACTTGGATTAGAGACCCACAGTAAATGCTATCAGTTTAAATCTCTGCATTTGAGCTTTTTTTTTTTTTTCAATTTTTTTCCTTTAGTTTTTATTTCTTCAAGTTATATCTCAATTGCAGTCCCGTCCCTATTCCACCTCTACTCCCACCCTCTCACACTCAACACCCCATCCTCTTCCCTTTTTTTTTTCTTTCAAGTTTAAGGTATATCTTATTTCCCCCTACATTTTCCCCTTTCAGTCCAACAAATGGATCTTTCTCTTATAATAATAAATACAATACAAAACAACAAAGGTAATTAGGCCACAGTTATGAGGGTTATATGGCTTAGCGTACATTCCCAAGGTCAAGACCATATGTATTTGGGACCTGACTTTAACATTCCACTACCTAACCATTTCCATGAGTTTAAAGTTCTATATCTGACTCAACATTCATACTAACTTGCAACATAATTTTAAAAGTATCTTCTTAGATCTATAACACTCTCTTGACTCCTAAACGACTCAAAATTTAATTATGAGACTCTAGCTATCTGTTCTTCAACCACTTCAGAGACCTGAGAAGGATAAATATATCTGATTATATAGGAAGTACAGGGCCTGCAGCTTCCCAAACTAAGAAATGACATACCAGTGGCTGCCTGGACAGTTCCCATTTTCTCTCCATACATTACAGCATCGATCTTCAGTCATTTGGCCCCATTTCTCTGACAGACATTGATGGTAGGGCAGGGGTTATGAAGTACATACCTACCCTATCTTGGCAGAGCTAGGCTGTCGACTTACCTGCTTCCAGGTTTTGTCCTTTATGGACAGCATTCTGTCTACAGTTGGAGCAAGGGGCTTTTCCTACCAAGAGATAGGCTTGCGACTAATTCAATCATCTCCCCCTGGAGATTCTTCGATGCTCATCTTCTACTTGGAGGAGAATAGGGGGTGCTGTCAGGAGTTGATATGTCTTGATATAAAAAAATCTAAAGTTATGAAAACACCTTTTAATGCCATATTCTGCAGATATCTTGAGATTTTTGAAGAGGCCCTATCTATCTCTTATATTAGGGTAAGCAGATGTTGCTTGTCTCGTAGCAGGTTTATTTCTGATTAGCTTAGAAAGTAACTATAATAGGCTGTCATAGTACCTAACAGAATGAAGAGCTTGCATAACAATTAGTTTGCATTTCTTAATTAACCTAAGGAGCTTATGACAATTAATAGTAAAAGGCCGAAACATCCCACTTCATTTTTTTTCTTTACCTCCTAACCCTTCCATCCCATTTCTCTGGGGTGGGTTGTCCTTATATAACAGTCCCTCATCTCAGCTGAGAGGTCGTATGAGGGCCAAGAGCCTCCTCATTTACTGGGGGTCTACGAAGCAGTACCATCAGTGAAAAGTGTCTCGTTGCCTGGGAGAGAGAACTACAAAACAAACAAACCAATAAGCAGACAATAGATAAAAAAGACTAAAAAATAGAAAAAATTATAACTAATATATAAAAAATAAATAAAAGATAAAAATTAAAAATAAGAAGTCTATGTCCAAGTTCCCTTTGCTGTGTAGTTGTAGTATCGATACCTTCTACTATATAGCTAAAATCCTACTATAAGTGAATAGATGCATGCGTCCTTCTGAGTCTGGGTTAGCTCACTCAGGGTGAGCTTTTCTAGTTCCATCCATTTGGCTGCAAATTGGATAATTTCATTGTTCCTGATAGCTGAAAAATATTCCATTGTGTAGATGTACCACAGTTTTGTAACCCATTCTTCGGTTGAGGGACATCTGGGTTGTTTCCAGTATCTAGCTATTACAAATAAGGCTGCTATAAACATAGATGAAACTTCCTTCTGATTCCGTTAAGAGGCATTTGGGTGTATACCCAGAAGTGGTATGGATAGGTCCTGAGGTAGAGCTATTCCAAATTTTCTAAGATATCGCCGGACTGACCTCCATAGTGGTTGCACAAGCCTGCATTCCCACCAGCAATGGAGTAGGGTACCCCTTTCTCCACATCCTCGCCAGCATGTGCCGTCATTTGAATTTTTGATCTTAGCCATTCTGACAGGTGTGAGATGGAATCTCAGAGTCATCTTGAGTTGCAATTCTCTGATGATTAAGGATGTTGAGCATTTCTTTAAGTGTCTCTCAGCCATTAGGGATTCCTCTTTGTGAATTCTCTATTTAGCTCTGTCCCCCATTTTTTGATTGGATTATTTGGTTTCTTGGCATTTAATTTCTTGAGGTCTTTGTAGATTTTGGATATTAGCCCTCTGTCAGATGTGGGGTTGGTGAAGATTTTCTCCTAGACTGTAGGCTGCCATTTTGTTCGAATAACAGTGTCGTTTGCCTTACAGAAGCTTTTCAGTTTCATGAGGTCCCATTTATTGATTGTTGATCTCAAGTCCTGAGCTGTTGGTGTTCTGTTCAGAAAGTTGTCACCTGTGCCAATTAGTTCGAGGGTTTCTCCCACTTTTTCTTCTAGTAGATTTAGTGTGACAGGCCTTATGTTAAGGTCTTTGATCCACTTGGACTTAAGTTTTGTACAAGGTGATAAGTATGGGTCTAGCTTCATTCTTTTACAAATGGACATCCAGTTGGACCAGCACCATTTGTTGAAGATGCTGTCCTTCTTCTATTGTGCCGTTTTGGCTTCTTTGTCAAAAATTAGGTGGCCATAAGTGTGTGGGTCTATTTCTGGATCTTCAATTCGATTCCATTGATCTACTGGTCTGTTTCTATACCAATACCATGCTGTTTTCACAACTATTGCTCTGTAGTACAGCTTGAAATCTGGGATGGTAATACCTCCAGATGTTTTTTTATTGTACAGGATTGATTTAGCTATTGGGCTTTTTGTTGTTCCTTATGAAATTGAGAGTAGCTCTTTCCAAGTCTATAAAAAATTGTGTTGGTATTTTGATAGGAATTGCGTTCAATCTATATATTGCTTTTGGTACGATGGCCATTTTTATTATGTTGCTCCTACCTATCCATGAGCATGGGAGATCGTTCCATCTTCTAAAGGCCTCTTCCATTTCTTTCTTCAAGTTCTTGATGTTCTTCTTGTACAGGTCCTTTACTTGCTTGGTTAGAGTCACCCACAGTTATTTTATATTGTTTGTGGCTATTGTGAAGGGGGTTGTTTCCCTTATTTCTTTCTCAGGCCATTTGTTTGTTGTATAAAGAAAGGCTTCTGATTTTTTTGAATTAATTTTGTATCCAGACACTTTGCTGAAGGTGTTTATCAGCTGTAAGAGTTCTCTGCTGGAATTTTTGGGGTCACTTATGTATACTATCATATCATCTGCAAATAGGGATAATTTGATTTTTCGATGTTTATCCCCTTGATGTCCTTTAGTTGTCTTATTGCTCTAGCAAGAACTTCAAGTACTATATTGCAAAGATATGGTGAAAGTGGACATCCTTGTCATGTCCCTGAGTTTAGAGGAAATGCTTCAAGCTTCTCTCCATTTAATTTAATGTTGGCCACTGGCCTGCTGTATATTGCCTTTATTATTTCTAGGTATGGTCCTTGTATGCCCGTTCTCTCGAGAACTTTTAGCATGAAGGGGTGTTGGATTTTGTCAAATGCTTTTTCTGCATCTAGCGAGATTATCATGTGGTTTTTTTCTTTCATCTTGTTTATATGGTGAATGACGTTGATAGATTTTTTGTATGCTGACACATCCCTGCCTTCCTGGGATGCGGCCTACTTGATCATGGTGTATGATACTTTTGATGTGTTCTTGAATTCGGTTTGCTAGTATTTTATAAAGTATTTTTGCATCTATGTTCATGAGGGAGATTGGTCTGAAGTTCTCTTTCTTTGTTGGGTCTTTGTGTCGTTTAGGAATCAGGGTGATTGTGTCCTCATAGAATGAGTTTGGCAATGTTCTTTCAGATTCTATTTGGTGAAAGAGTTTGAAAAGTATTGGTGTTAGCTCCTCTTTGAAGGTCCAGTAGAATTCCGTGCTAAAGCCATCTGGCCCTGGGCATTTTTTTGGGTCGGAGATTTTTAATGATTGTTTCTATTTCCTTAGGGGTTATACAGCTGTTTAATCTGCTTATCTGATCTTGATTTAGCTTCGGTAGGTGGAATCTATCAAGAAAATTGTCCATTTCACTTAACTTTTCAAATTTGGTGGAGTATAGATTTTTAAAGAAGGATCCAAATATTCTCAGGATTTCCTCAATGTCTGTTGTTATTTCTCCCTTTTCATTTCTGATTTTGTTGATTTGTGTTTTCTCCCTCTGTCTTTTAGTTAATTTGGCTAAGAGTCTTTCTATTTTGTTGACTTTCTCGAAGAACCAACTCTTGGTTTCATTGATTCTTTGTATAGTTCTTTTTGTTTCTAAGTTGTTGATTTCAGCCCTAAGTTTGATGATCTCCTGCCTTCTGCTCCTCTTGGGAATGTTTGCTTCTTTTTTTTTTTTCCAATTCACCCAGTTTAGCTGTTAATTCGCTAATGTGAGCTGTCACATTTCTCTTTTTGAAGGCACTTAGTGCTATGAACTTTCCTCGTAGCACAGCTTTCATTGTGTCCCATAGGTTTGGGTATGTTCTGTCTTCATTTTCGTTGGATTTTAAGAAGTCTTTGATTTCCTTCTTTATTTCTTCCCTGACCTAGTTGTCCTCTAGTAAAGAGTTGTTCAATTTCCATGTGAGTGTAGTCTTTCTGTTGATTCTTTTGCTATTGAAGTCCAGCTTTATTCCATGGTGGTCTGATAAGATACACGGGGTTATTTAAATTTTCTTTTATCTGTTGAGTCTGTCTTTGTGGCCAACTACATGGTTGGTTTTGTAGAAGGTTCCCTGCGATGCTGAGAAGGTGTATTATTTTGCGTTTTGGTGAAACGTTCTGTAGATATCTGTTAGGTTCATGATCTCCATTAAACTTATTGCTTCTCTTTTTGGCTTCTGTCTTGATGATCTGTCCATAGTTGTGAGTGGGGTGTTGAAGTCTCCCACTATTAAAGTGTTTGGATCGATGTGCGATTTAAGTTTTAGAATTGTTTCTTTTATAAATGTAGATGCCGGGGGGCCAAGATGACGGCCACCTACACTGACACATTTTGAACGCGGGGAAAAAAGAGCCATAAAAAACACAGAGTTATTGGGCACTGTGCAAAAACCAGAGGGGCTAGACCCCCCCGAGAACATTCACAGCTCCCAAGGGACTATTAAAAGTCACAGGGTAAGGCTCTCCCCACATCTCTTGCAGACACGGAAGCCACTAAACCAGGGATTCGGGAACTCCCATTTGGAATGGCGCCTGGTAAGATCGACCCCAACTCACAGCAGGCAGAATCAGAGGCCACTTGGCAATCGATCACTAGCCTACTGGGCTCCCCACACCTCACGAAGAACTTATACCCACTTAAAAAAATTTGCGGGATAGTGGAAGTCTTAGCAGGGAACAAACAGGGAGCTCAGCGGGTGGTCCACAGCCACTCGAGGCACGGAGGGCGGAGGCTCCGAGAGAGCAGGAAACCAGGATGCCAAAGGCCGGTGAGAGGGGCCGAATCCCCGCGCACTCAAGGTAGCACAGCTGGGGATGGAGCCTGATGCCAGCAGGGCCAAATCCCCGCGAACCCACGGCAGGACAACTGGGAAGGGAGCCAGGCGTGGGCGGGGCCAGCGATCCGAGCACCCACGGCTGAGCTGCTGGGGCGAGAGGCCAACTCAGGCGGCTGGAGGATCCGAGGCTCGGTGCACCCACACCCGAGCAGCCAGGGAGGGAGACCCGCGGCTGGGCAGACAGGGAGGGAATCAGGCACAGAGGTCAGGCCTGTGGCGAGAACCTAGTGAGAAACCAGAAATCAGGGGACCATAGCTGTATTCTGGAAAATCCAGACACATTAGGTGTGGAGCCAGACCCTGTCAGCCTCCATGACGACAAGCAAAGCGCACAGAATCTGTGCCTGGGCAAACAGGTCCATACCATCAGAACAATTACAGGCTGATAATTCAGAGTGCAACATAGAGAAGTCTGAATTGGGAGCAGTGAAACAATCCCGGTCCATTTTCACAACCTGGGAATAGGCTGCACCAGCTCACAGTGCCTCAGGCGATTAAAACCGCAGTGACCCTGAAATCCCCCTGTAAGCAACGACAGATAGCCAAGTAACTCATCCCCTGCACCAAAGCATGCACTGTAGATCCAAGCACAGAAAACGACAAGAACAGACAGCTAAACGCATCAAAGGCCAAAGATCAAAAAAAAAATAGAAATCAAGGAAATATGACTCCAACAAAGCAGAATTATCGTAGATCATCCAATTCGGATGACCTCACACCAATAGAAACACATGAAAACGTTGACAATTCTGCATTATGGAAAGTGATAGAGTCCCTTCAAGAAGAACTTAAATCTATGAAGGAATTCAAATAAGCCACAATTTTACAAGATAAAACAAGGAACAACACCATTAAAGAGCTCCAAGCCAAGGTGACAGAGCTTGAACAGGAAAAGGACAAAGCAATGAAAGATTTTCAGACAAAAACAAGCAAGCTGGAGAAGGAAATGTACAAAACGAACAAAACCATACAAGACATGAAAATAGAAATAGAAACAATAAAGAAAACACAGTCAGAGTTAAAAGAGGAAGTGGAGAATCAAGGGATGAGAACAGGAACTACGGATGTGAGTATGAAAAATAGGATGCAAGAGATGGAAGACAGGATCTTAGGCATGGAAGATTCGATGGAAGAAATCAGTACAACATCCAAAGAAAATGAGAAGGCTAAAAAATCTCTCACCCACAACATCCAAGAAATCAAGGACTCAACGAAAAGACGGAACCTAAGAATTATAGGTATAGAGGAAAGAGAGGATGCCCGACTCCAAGGTCCAGGAAATATCTTCAACAAAATCATAGAGGAAAACTTCCCAAACCTGAAAAAAGAGATGCCAATAAAAATCCAAGAGGCTTACAGAACACCAAACAGATTAGATCAGAAAAGAAACTCCTCTCGCCACATAATAATTGAAACACCAAATGTACAGAAGAAAGAAAGAATATTAAAAGCTGTAAGAGAAAAAGGTCAAGTCACATACAATGGCAGACCCATCAGAATTACACCTGACTTCTCCTCAGAAACTTTAAAAGCTAGAAGGTCCTGGTCAGATATACTACAAGTCCTGAGAGATCATAGGTGCCCAGCCAGCCAGACTACTTTACCTAGCAAAACTCTCTATCAATATAGATGGAGAAAACAAGATATTCTATGACAAAATCAAATTTAAACAATATCTACCCACAAACCCAGCCCTACAGAAAATCCTAGAAGGAAAATCCCAACCCAGAGAAGAAAACTCCACCCAAGAAAACAAAGGGAATAGAAAACCCCTCTGCAACTAAAACAAAAAAGGCACAGGACCACCACCTATACCAAACTAATGGGAAATAACAACCC